>CM028342.1:39644825-39652325 GCA_016618105.1 Dendrobium huoshanense
CAATGGATTGAGGAAGGGGATGGGAACACACGTTTCTTCCAACATGGCGTCGACGAGATGGCAGACAAATCTCATTGACCAACTCAAGCTTCCTGATGGGCGGTCTGTTACTGACCATACCGAGATTTTGAGAATGATCCAAGATTTTTTTAAACGGAAATGGGAGAACAATGATATCATTGAATATGGGTGGCCTTCCCTTTATCCGCATCTTGCCTGTTTGCAACGGTTGGGTATGTCTCTGGACTGTGAGGTCACTCGTGCGGAGATTTGGCATGCGGTGAGGTCTTTGGGCAAGAATCGTGCGCCTGGCAGGGACGGCGTGACGACATCCTTCCTCAAATCGTTTTGGGACATTGTTGGCGAACAAGTCAATTTGGTGTGCTTGGAGTTCTTTTCTTATGGACGGATGGAGCCGGAGTGGAAGGATACGGTGGTGGTTTTATTTCCGAAGATTTGCAATGCGGATCATCCATCCAAGTTCAGACTGATCAGTCTCTGTCAAACGATTTACAAGATCATCGCGAAGATTTTAGTCAACCGCATAAAAGGCATCTTGCCTTCCATCATTTCAGAGGAGCAAGCGGCTTTTGTGCCGGGAAGATCGATCTCCGATCATTGTTTTATGGGGCAGGAGATTATGAACAAATTCAAGGTTTCCAAATCTACTAAAGGGTGGATGGCGATGAAAGTTGACATGGAACAAGCCTATGACAAGATGAACTAGAAAATGCTGGAGGTTGTTCTGACTAAGATGGGCTTCCCCCAAAGGTTTCGCTCGTGGGTGATGAGCTGTGTCACTGCTCCACGATTTGCTATTCTGGTGAATGGCACCCTTACGGATGGGATCACTGCTGGGTGCGGATTTTGGCAAGGGTGCCCGCTTTCTCCATACTTATTCATTCTTTGCTCGGAGCTGCTGTTTCCCCACTTTCGCCAAAACTATCAGGAGCTGGGCATCCCGATTAGGGTGGGGGGCCTTCCATCTCCCACCTCCTTTATGCTGACGATATTTTATGTTTTGAAGGTGCTACCATTCCAAATGTTAAAAAGCTTCTAATTATCCTAGATGACTATTGCGGGTGGACGATGCAAAGGATCAACAAGAACAAATCGGCTATTTTATTTAACAGACTTGTTGCGTCCTCCACCAAGAGCCAGCTTGCTAGGCTCGCGGGATGTCGCAAGGTGGAGGAAATGGATTACCTCGGAATCAAATTTGCGATGAGAAGACTTACGAAGGCGGATTTCAGCCCCCTCCTCCAGAAAATTCAAATGCACACGTTGGCTTGGGGCACTCGCCAATTATCTTTGGCGGGTAGGATCACTATGATCAATTCTGTGCTGCTTCCGTTGTTGGTGTACGCGATGACTCATATGCTGGTTCCACGGGGAGTTCTGGCTGAAGCGGAGAGGCTTTGTCGGAGTTTCCTTTGGGATAAGGATCAGAACAATAAAATCCTGCATTACGCGGCCTGGGGCAGCCTCACTAGGCTGAGACGACAAGGGGGACTCGGTTTTCATGCCACTAGCCAATGGACGGGTCCTCTCCGCGTGAGGATTGCGTGGGACTTTTTAAACAAACCTCAAAATCTCTTCCAAAGGTGTATGCGGCACAAGTATGGGACTTGGCCATGGATGAATGAACATAAAAGGGGTGAATCAAATGGCTGGAGGATTATCTGCAATGGGGCGGAGAGCTTGGTGGGTTGTCTCTGGTGGAAGGTTTGCAACGGTGTGGATATTGATACGGTTAATCATGTATGGATTCAGGACTATGCAATTTGCTCTTGGCCGACGTTCTGTAATATCGAGCTTGTTGATGGAAGCCGGGTGGATGAGTTCATAACGATGGATGGCAGATGGGATCGGAACAAGCAACTGCAATGCTTTGGGGAGAATCTCATTGATATGATTTGTGAGGTGAGAATTTGGTCAGACCTCAATGCCGACACCTTTGAATTACTCAAATGCACGTTGGGCACCTCTCTTTCTGCTATATGCTACAATGCGGAGTACATAGGGGAGGAAGATCAGGTTTGCACCATTTTGGATATGGCTATGAGACCCCGCGAGAGGGTCTTCTGGTGGAGGCTCTTCAAGGACTTGATTCTCACTCTTACATGGCTCAACCGCCGGGCTCTTGGGGCTGGCCTCAGTTGTCCGATCGGCTGTAACCAGCACGAGGATCTCGATCATGTCACGACACAGTGTCTACAACTACTGAAGATCCTAAAGCGTCTGGACGACTGGGGCTTTTCCACCCCCAGGTTCGCAAACTTCATGGAGTTGAGGGAGGCCTTGCAAACCGGGCTTACGACTAAAGCCAGCTGGACTAGGCTCTACTGTTCGGCGGACATTCTCAGTTGGGGGAACAGGAACGCGATACATCATGGCAAGGCAGCGAACTCTATCACCGAGCTGGCCGCCATGATTCTCGGATCCACCAGATAGTGTTTTTTTTTTCTAATAGCTTGGAGCAATGGTTCACCCATCAATCCCTTGGATTGTTTCAGAATTCATCTTGGTGTCCCCCCCCCACCTTCAGGCTGGTTGAAAATCAATGTGGATGGTGCACTGCGTAGGACCAATGCGGGCGGCATCAGAATTATTATAAGGGATTGTCACTGCAACCTGGTTGTGGCGGATGGATGGGGAATCACTCACTAGGACAGCACGCAAGTTGAATTGATGTCCATTCAATACATTGATCAGATCCTTCAAGACTGGATGTTTGATCTCGATGGGGTCACTATTGAGGGAGACAATGCAAGTGTGATTGATTTCATGCATAAGTGCCAATAGATGGAGAAATGGAAACTGAAGCCGGAGGAGGGTGAGAAATTTAATTGGCTAAAATCATTCTACAAAGTGTTATTTGTTCACACGAACAGGGAGTACAACAAGGCGGCCCATTTTTGCCCTTAAAGAGCAATTGAGGATAGTTTTGTTTGGGACATAGGAGATGATAGATACACATGTATTCCTCAAGTTTTTTTGTCCATCCTTGAGGATGATAGAAATAGTTTTACCCCTTCCTAGGGGCTTTTGGTTTCACGATTTCTTCTTGTAAGTGGTTTTAGATGAATGCAAAGGCAAACTTCAACTCTCTTGCTCTCCCTCTCTCTCTCTCTCTCTCTCTCTCTCTCTCTCTCTCTCTCTCTCTCTCTCTCTCTCACTTGCTATCTCTCTCTCTCTCTCTCTCTCCCTGGCGGCTGCTCGAGAGAAAAAATTTTCTCTCAGTTTGGAGATCTCACTGACGGGATTGGATCGCAAAGGCTTAGGGGTTATGGAGGTTAGGGCTGTGACCCGTCATCCCACGAGAAGTGACGCAGGGAGGGTCGTGGAAGATGGGAGAAATCTGGCGATCAGGGCTGTTTCTAGAGATGGAGGGAGGCTCGTTTCGGGAGCTGAGAATGGCAATATTGGAGGGCGTTTTGGGGATAGGAGGTACTCGTTTGGATGATCCGAAGGTTTGGCGGAGATTGGGGCTGAGGGAAGTCATTTGGTCTTCGCTCGGACATCTGTCGAAGTTGGGGGAGCTAGCTTTGTAGCTTCCGATCAAGTTGTTGGGCAGTATTTGACATCCAGTGAGGAGCTGGATATTGAGTCGAATATGGATGGTCAGGGAATGGCTTATAGAGCTATGTCATTGCAATATTCCTCTGATCTTGATGGGACCATGGAAATCCTAGGTGGAAGTGAGGAGGCATTATCTCCTAAGGAGGCGACTGTTGGATCTGGATCTCTGCTTCAGGCGAAGGATTGTATTGAGGCTACTGATGCGGGTTTGAAAGAGGTTTCATTACTGAGCTTGGAGAAACAAAGCGGGTGGATCTTGTGGAAGGTTTTGAGTCTAACTCAATGGAGAAGATTGAGGTGAGTGTTTGGGTTGTGCCCTAAAGAAATATTATTGTAATATATTTTCTATGGAAATAAATATTTAAAGACAAGTTTAACATGTTTCGATATTATCATTTGATATAATATTTTTGTTCCATGATTATTTATACAACTATAATATAGTATATAATTATATACAAGAGGATTGAATTATGTATAATAATCAAAACAAGTTCATAATTATTAATTATAGTTGGAATCTATGATTAAATATTATTAGTACGGTCCATCAACATTAAGAATGAAATAATCTTATCCAGATTATTCAATATGGAGATATTAAAGATGGAGGTACTTTATATAATATGATTATATAGAACTGGACCAGATAAATTTTGAATTCTCTAATAAATTCTGTTTTAATTCTAGAAAATTTAAAAATAATCATAAAGATGATCATATATAAAACAATCTTAATCCTGAGTTATTAATAAACTCCTATTTGTGACATTTAGTTTTTTTTTTTATTTACTCGGAAATAGTTTGGAAGAAATAAACTCAATCCTTGTATTTCATAAACACAATGAAACAAATGGCTGGGAATGTTAATATACAGATATGGAATCCATTCCTTTCAATTTTGAAAGTTAGAAAATTAGTTCCCTTGAATAATTAATTCAGAACTTGAACAATTGAGCGCTCAAAATTTTGTGACTAGGTCATAAAGTTTATTGTTCATTAGAGAATTAATTGGAATTCAAGGATTAAGATATAATTAGTGAGGTGACAGAATTACCTAGATCTAATTATGAACTTTTTATGGAGGATTATTTTATAAGTAATGATTAAATCAATGGACGATTCAATTTTTTAATTGAGTTAATTATATTATAATTTCAAGAGTACAATTTCATATTTATAGTGGAATAATATTGAAATAAATAATTTTGATTTATTAATTTAAGAGTTAAATTAATAATCAAATTTATTGGAACTTGAATTATAGGTCCATAGATCCCTTCTTCATCACCTAAGCTCTATTATATATTGAACACTAAGAATGTGACATAATATAAATGTTAATTATGATCACATTAGTAACATATTTATGATCACCTTTTAATTTTATATTTCATGAAGATAATGATGACTCATCATTAATATTTTTTTAATATTAAAAGATAAAGATAAGATTGATGATAAGTCATGATGTGTCATGATAATTATCATCAAATATCTTTTAATATTAAAAAAATTAAAGATAAGATTGATGATATGTCATGATAATTATCATTTTAATATTAATTAAAAATGCTTCATGAATACTAAGAGGTGCTTATGAAAAGATGTGAACTTTTCTTATAAATAAGAATTAAGTTCTACATGAAATTGATTGATAATGATACATAATTCCTTCATGAGAGATGGAAGAATATGTATGAGAAGAATGTTGCTCTCATTGTCTTTTCTTTTGAAGGATTAAATTGGGTTTAGAACACAAATTAGATTCAAAAGAAAAAAGTGTTCATCAATAATTGATTGATTGTGCTCACTCACTAAAATATATTTTGTGAGGTGATTAGAAGAAGAAGGCTAAGGGTCTCAATCAACGTTTCGACGAAGAAGATCTCAAATCTCAATCAACAATTCGGTAAAATTTTCTTCATTTCATATTATAAAGTTATTTATTAAGAAAATTAATATTGAGAATGTCTTAATTTAATTTTCTAAAAATCTTGATTTTTATTTCCGCATTTTATATTATGATATAAATATTCCAACAGTGAGTTGATTCGTTCTTAATCCGATGTTTGATCCTGGAAGTTCTCAATTTAAATTTGGAGGAATGGGGCGAATTGAGGATCTGGGCATCGCAGCATCAGATGGACCTTGATCTCGGGTTGCAGAAGACACATTTTGATTTCGGTTTAATTGGGAAGGTTACTGAGAGGAGGTTAAACTGCTAGCTAAGGGTGATGAAGTAGGTTCTGGTTGTGGTGTTTTGCTCAATTCAGTAACGTGCACTTCAGCTGTTTGTGTAAATGCTTCAAGGGAAGGGTCTCCTCGGCAACAGCAAGTGCAGGGGATTATGACTTCCAGTTCGAAGCAATTGCAAGGGGCTGGATCATCCAGATTGGTTAAAAAAGAAATTGATGATTTAGGGGCTGTGGGAAATGCATGGAAGAAACCTCTGCCTATAAAATTGTCTCTACCTGATGATGTTGGAAGTTTTTAGCATCCTGATGGTTTGGTTAGGCTTGACTTGAATAAAGCTAGAGGAAATGTTGAAAAACTAAACAGGGCTTTAGTTGGCTGTTTGTTGGGAAGTAGGCTTCCATTTTGGGTAGTTCAAAATGATCTCCAACGTAAATGGGGACACCTTAGGCTAACGTAGATCATGCCAATGGGGTCGGATTGTTTCTTATGCTGTTTGAAAATATATAAGCAAGGGCCATGATATGTTGTAGGACAAATTATTGGAGTAGCGCCATGGACAGTTGGGTTATCATCAATATCTTTGAAAGGCTTTACGTCGCCGGTTTGGATAAGGCTTCCTAATCTGCCGTTGGAGTATTGGGATCAATCGAATCTTGCTAGATTGGCTGCAGGTATTGGGGAACCATTATTTATGGATGACCAAATGAAATCCTGGAATAGATGTGCCATTGCACGTATTTGTGTGCGTTTGGACTTGTCCAAAAGGCTGCCAAAGCGGGCTTGGGCTCAAGGGTTGGGAGGGACGTTCTTCCAACCGTTCGAGTATGAGGGGATTCCGTTGATATGTATGAAATGTGGTAAAGTCGGGTACAAGTCTGAGATGTGTAAGGAGGTTTGTAATCAGCCTAGACAGCAAGTTTGGAAGGATAGGGGTGAGCAAAAACTACCTAGCTCAGATGGTTCTTGACCTGGCACGGTGAAGGGATCGTTAGATGACAATTTGTTTGGTTCGGGGACTGGAAGTTGTTCTGTCTCCAGTTTGATACAAGCTTCGGTTGTGGATATAGATCATGGTGAATGGACGGTTGTGACTAAGAAGAGACGTCCAAACAATGCAAGATCAGGATACAGAACACAGGCTAACATTGTGAGGGGGGGGGGGGGGGGGTCACTAGTTGGGGAGGATGTTCTTCCTACTGGTTTAGAACAGGCCCAGTCAATTGGTGGTGATGTCAAAGTTGCGGGTAGATTGCCTGTTGCCGAGATGCAAATTGAGACTAGTTTGTGTTCTGCTAATTCCGGGAAAATCCTTTCACAGGACATTGATGTTAATATTCTGGGTAAGAAGCCTGTTGGTGAATTACAATTTGGGAGCATTGGGAATCCAGCTAGTTCATTAATATCTGTCTTTAGAAGGTCAGAGTTGCGGAAAAACTGGAAAGATCCAAGTAGGGTGAAGTTTCCTTCACAGCTTTTGCTTCCAAAGGTGTTGAAATTCTCGGATAATAATCCTGGAATGTCGGGGGTGCTGAAACCGAAAAGGAAGCAGGATAGAAATTCTAAGATGATGCTTGCCAGGGAATTAGCACATTTCAGCTCATTAAAGAAGTTACCACAGACTAGGAGGAATAGAATGTTGGAGATTAATGAAGGAGATTCATCTATTGAGAATTTGATTTTTGTTATTAATAAATCTTATGGCATGAAGGGTATTGATGT
>CM028342.1:39657325-39770825 GCA_016618105.1 Dendrobium huoshanense
CCCCCCCCCCCCCCAGGTGGAGAGTTGGGAAAGGATAAGTACTGGGAAGATCCTAATTCAAAATCTCCGTCACAGTTGTTAATTACAAAAGTCCTGAAGTTCTCTGATAGCAAATCGGGTGTCTTGAAGCCTAGGAGCAATCAAGCTAGAAATGTTAAAAGTCAGTTTTCTAAGGAGTTGGGTCATATTGGGCCATTACAGAAGCTTCCTGGAATAAGAAGTAACGGTAAAGAGGTGGATTTGGCTTCTTCTTCTTTGGAATAGTTGGTGAACGTTATTGACAAATCTGGAGTTATGAAGGGGAGTGATGAGGATATGGGTGGAATGGTTGTATGCCAAGAGCAAGGTGTTTTTTTGGATAGTTTGAGCAGCGGGGATTCTTCCCCTTTGGTTAATAATGTTTAGTCTCTTATGTTGGAATTGCATGGGTGCTCGTAAGAAGGAGATGGGCAATTATTTATGACACCTCATTGGGGAGCACAAGGTTAGTTTCATTGGTTTGCTTGAGACTAAAATAGAATCTTTCTGTAGAAAAGACATTGACAGACTTGCTGGTAGGGATTGGGAATTTGGTTTCCAACCAGCTATTGGCAGAGCAGGTGAAATACTAGTGTTATGGAAGATTAATGAGGTCTCTTTTCGTGTTTTATTTTAGTCTAGCCAGTGTTTTATGGGGAAGCTTACTATGGCTAAGGAAATTGTTTGCGAGGTTGTTGTGGTTTATGGTGAAAAGGATAGATACATCAGAAGGAAAGTTTGGGAGGATATCTCTAGATATCATACATTGGATTCCCCTTTGTTGGTGTGGGGGGGGGGGGGGGGGGAGATTTCAACTGTATAATGTCTTAGGAGGAAAAGAAAGAGGGTAAGGCCTTTCACTTTTCTCCAGGTGCCTGACATTGGGGAATTTATGCTAACAAATGACTTGGTTAATCTTGGGTTCATTGGTTCAGCTTTTACTTAGACAAATAATAAGGACGGGAGGAGCAAAATCTTCTCAAGATTGGATAGATTCCTTATTAGTTCTTCAATTAGGGATTTTTTTCAAGGCTTGAAAATTAAGCATCTCAATAGACAAGCTTCAGACCACTACCCCATACTTTGTGCTGTTCAAGGTGAAATGAAGAGGGCTTATTCTTATTGGATAAAGTTTGAAGATGTATGGGCAAGTTTTCCAAAAGCTTGGCATTTGGTATGGGATAAATGGAGGGTGGAGGACACGGGCAGTGAAGTAGCTAAGCTACAGAAGAAATGCCAAAGGACCTTGAAGGCATTGTTCTTTTAGAGTAAGAACAAGATTAGAGAGCTTAATCAGTTGAAAGAGGATATGGATAAAGAGATTAAGGTTCTGTAGGAACTAGAATGTTTGCCAATTGGGCTGACTGATGTTCAAACTGAATCCTTGGGATATAAGGTTCAGTTATTAAATAGTACCCTCGCTCATATTATGACATGGTGGAGGCAACGAGCTAAGGTAAAGTGGATTGAGGAAGGTGATGGTAATACATTTTTTCATTCTATGGCTTCGGATAGGAGGAGAGCTAAGTGCATTGATTCCATTAAGCATGTGGATGGGACGGTGATAACTGAGCAATGGGACATTTCTAATGTTATTTACAGTTTTTTTTAACAGAAATGGCAAGGGAAAGACATTGTTGAGGATGGGCGGCCTTCCCTTGAATCCCAAAGAAGCTATTTGGCACAATTTGCTGGAGTCCTTGATGGGGATGTTACTAAGGAGGAAATATGGGCTGTTGTGAGTTCATTGGGCCAAAATAAAGCTCCTGGAACAGATGGGGTTACGGCATCATTCTTCAAGTTTTATTGGGATATTGTTGGGGAGCAGGTTTTGAGGGATTGCTTGGATTTCTTTGCGTCTGAAACTATGGATTCAATTGGAAGGAAACGGTGGTGGTACTATCGCCTAAAGTTATGAACCCGGATCATCCTTCCAAGTTCACACCGATCAACCTTTGCCAAAAAATCTATAAGATTGCTGCAAAGGTGCTTGTTAGCAGAATCAAAGGTGTTTTGCCAAGTTTGATTTCTGAAGAACAAGCAGCATTTGTACCAGGGCGCTCTATTTCAAATCACTACTTGCTTGGACAAGAGCTGATGCATAAATTTAAAGTGTCAAAATTTGCTATGGGCTATATGGTTTTGAAAGTAGATATGGAACAAGCTTATGATAAGATGAGCTGGAAGACTTTGGCGCTTGTTCAAAGAAATATGGGATTTCCTCCTAGATTCAATTTTTGGGTGCTAAGTTGTGTCCAAAATCCAAAGTTCTCCGTTCTTATAAATAGACAGCTTACGAAGGCGATTACTGCAAGATGTGGATTCCGGCAAGGATGCCCTTTATCACCCTACTTGTTCATGCTGTGTTCTGAGCTGATGTCTGATCACTTTCATCAGAACTTTAAGTAGTTGGGTGTTCCTATCAGTGGTGGGGGACCTCCTGTCTCCCACCTTTATGCTGACGACATTTTATTTTTTGCAGGTGCATCTATTCCAAATGCTAAGAAGATTAAATCCATTCTTGAGGATTATTGTGCTTGGACGGGCCAAAGGGTCAATAAAGGCAAATATGTCATTCTTTTCCAGCAAGATGACTTCGTCCACTACAAGGTTAAGGTGGATGAAATGGATTACTTGGGGATTAAGTTGGCATTGAGGAGGCTAACTAGGAAGGACTTTGCTCCCTTAATTCAGAAGGCTAGGGGTTGGACTTTGAATTGGGGGATCAGGCGTCTATCCATGGCTGGACGGGTGACTTTGATAAATTCTATTTTACTGCCGTTATTTGTGTATATGATGGCCCATACTATTGTCCCAAGATATGTTCTTAATGAAATTGAAAAATTGTGTCGCAGCTTTTTATGGGATAAAGACTCTACTCATAAAGGCCTTCATTATGCTTCTTGGGAAAGCGTGACTCGACCAAGAAGGGAGGTCTTGGTTTTCATGCTAGTGTTGATTGGATAGGGCCTTTGCGCTCTCGAATTACATGGGAAATCATCAGCAAGCCTATGGGGCTCTTTCAAAAATGTATGAGACACAAGTATGGTGGTAAACCATGGGAATATGAAATGAAAAGAGGCAAATCAAATTGCTGGAAGATAATATGTGAACGTGCAGCTACCTTACATGGATCAGTTAGGTGGAGAATCTGTAATGGACGAGATATTGAGGTGTTGAACGACATCTGTATATGGGATAGGATGATTGCTGGTTGGCCTACCTTCTGTGATGTTAATGCAAGTGAAAATTTGAATCTTTCAATTTTATTACCGAGGGAGGTAGCTGGGAGAGAGAGAGAGAGAGGGACATGGAGAGAGAGAGAGAGAGAGAGAGAGAGAGAGAGAGAGAGAGAGAGAGAGAGAGAGAGAGAGAGAGAGAGAGAGCAGCACTTTTGCATTTGCATTCCTTAAACAAAAAGATTACAAAACAATTAAAGTAAATCTAATGGCAACCCGCCTCCTAATGAAAAGAGAAGAACTACTATCTCCCTCAAGAATCTCTAAAATTTTTTTAGTAATACAATTATTGAAACTATCACCTATATCCCAAGTAAAAGAACTATATATAACCCTTTGAATGAGCTGCTCTATTATATCTTCTATAAGTATGCACAAATAAGACTCTACGGAAAAGCCTTATCCAATTGAGCTCCTCACAAACCGTCGGCTGCAGCTTCCACATTTCTTTATATTTAAAATTCTGCATATGCTGAATCACACCAGCATTATCCCCCTCAACGATGACACCATTCACTTCATACAACCAATCAAGAAGAAGCTTATGTATATATTGAAAAGCCATTAATTCCATCTGTGTGCTATCCCAATGGGTTAAGTCCCAATCAGCCGCATCAATTAACGTCCCAAAGCTGTCCTGAATAACAATACCAATACCACCTGCATTTGAACTCTGTAGCGCTCCATCCAAATTAATTTTCAACCAACCTGGGGGGGGGGGGGGGGGGGGGGGGGGGCGGCGGACACTAAGAAGATGAAGTAAACAATCCAAAGGATTGAACTGAGTCCCGTTGCTCCAGGTGAAACGAAAAACAACTCTCTGATTTAGAGCCTCCAGAATATTGGCTGCCATAACCGTGGGAGAACAACAGCCTTTGCCATGTTTCACAAAATTCCTGTTATTCCAGCTTTGGTGTACAACAAAACAGTAGATTTGTACCCATCCTTCCCTCACTTCAGCAAGCTTGTCAATAGACATCTGCAGCTCCAAAAAAGATGAAAAACGTGGTGTTAAAAACTCCATTTTTCCAACACTTCAAGGACATCACGGAGTTGCTTACACCTGCATGTGAAATGGTGTACTACATCCTCCAGCTCATTGCATCCAACCGAACAATAAGAGTTTGCTTGAAAACCACGTCCAAGCAGCCAACAGTTTGTTGGGATTAAGCCTTTATAAACTTTCCACCAAAACAGTTTCTCCCGAGACCTCAATCCTAACTTTAAAATCCTGCATATAGGATCATCTACATCTTGGAAATCCTATTATAAACCATGGCTGAAACCGTTGAGCATAATGGGCTTTTAATTAACTCAAGAGTATCAGAATTCACCCCCACTTCAATAGGAATATTACAAATCCTGTCCACCAGCAATTCACCGAAAACATAGGAGTAGTTTCGGTCTGTCCCAGCCGCTTCGCTCCAAGATAAAATCCAAAACCATCAATTCTTCAATTTTTGTAATATCACAGAAGGTCGGCCATCCAGATATTGCTCTGTTCCATATCTAGATATCATTCAACACCTCAATATTCCGACCATTCCCAACTTTCCAGCGAACCGAACTATTTAGACACCTAGCACCCTCACAGATTATCTTCCAGCAAGTTCATCTGCCTCTCCTAACTTTAAATTCCCAAGGATTATCACCATATTTCATTCTCATACATCTCTGAAATAGCTCCAAAGGCTTGCTAATGAATTCCCAAGCAATTCGAGAGCGCAAAGGTCCAATCCAATTAGCACTAGCATGAAAGCCAAGGCCACCGTTGCATCTTGGACGAGCTACGCTTTCCCAAGAAGCATAATGCATGCTTTTATGTGTAGTCTTTATCCATAGAAAGCTACGACACAGCTTTTCAACATCATTAAGAACATATCTTGGGACATCTGTATGAGTCGTCATATACACAGATAAAGGTAACAAAACCGAATTGATTAAAGTTACCTGTCCAGCCAATGAAAGGTGTCTAATTCCCCAGGACAGTGTACATCCATGAGCCCTCTGAATTAATGGCGCAAAATCCTTCCTTGTGAGTCTACTCAATGCCAACTTGATACCCAAATACTCCATCTCATTCACTTTACAGCAGATAATTAATTTAGCCAACCGAGATCTTGTAGTGGATGAAGTCATCTTACTAAAAAGTACAGCAGATTTACTACTGTTGACTCATTGGCCCATCCAAGAACAATAGTCCTCTAGGATAGAATTAATCTTCCTAGCATTTGGAATAGAGGCACCTGCACAAAATAGAATTTCGTCAGCATAAAGAAGGTGGGAGACAGGAGGTCCCCCAGCACTAATTGACACTCCTAGTTCCATGAAATTTTGATGAAAGTGGGCAGACAAAAGCTCAGAACAAAGGATGAACAAATAAGGTGACAGAGTGCACCCTTGACGGAACCCACACTCTGCAATAATCCCCTCCGTTAGCTGTCCATTTATGAGTATAGAGAATTTCAGATTTTTGACAAAGCTAAGCACCCAAGAGTTGAACCTAGGAGGGAATCCCATTCGTCTAAGGACAAGCTCCAAAGTCCTCCAATTCATCTTATCATATGCTTGCTCCATGTCAACTTTCAATGCCAAGAAACCCATGGATGATTTAGAAACTTTGAACTTATTCATCATCTTCTGAGCAAGCAAGCAATGCTTTGAAATAAACTGACTTGGCACAAAAGCTGCTTGTTCCTCCAAGATCAATCTTGGCAACACTCCTTTGAATCTGTTTACTAAAACCTTTGCGACAATTTTATAAATTGTTTGACAAAGGCTAATAGGTCTAAACTCGGATGACTGGTCAGGGTTGTTGACTTTAGGTAACAAAACAACAACCGTCTCCTTCCAATATGGCTCCATACATCCAAAAGAAAAGAACTCCAAACAAGCCTTGAGAACTTGTTCTCCAACAATCTCCCAAAAGAATTTAAAGAAAGAAGCCGTGACACCATCTCTTCCAGGAGCCCTGTTTCAGCCCAAAGAGAATACCACATTTCAAATTTCCTCCTTAGTTACTTCGACATCAAGAATTTCAACAAACTCAGCCAAACAACTCCTTTGGACATCAAGAGAAGGCCAACCACCATCTACTATAAGTTGCCCCTTCCATTTCTGCTCAAAGAAATTAAAAATCTCCAAAGAAATATCTTCCTGCATTGTAATTACCGTCCCATCAACCCTCTTCAAAGAATCTATACATTTTTTCCTCCTCCTAGCCGATGCCATTGAATGAAAGAAATGGTTATTCCCATCCCCTTCCTCAATCCACTTTACCTTAGCTCGTTGCCTCCACCACGTCATAATACGAGTTAAAGTACTATTCAGCAACCAAACCTTATACTTCAAGCCTCAGCTTGTACATCAGTTAATCCCCCGGGCAAACACTCCAACTCCTAAAGAACCTTAATCTCCTCATGCAACTCATCCTTCAACTGATTAAGTACTTTAAATTTGTTCTTATTCCAAAAAAAGAAAGCCTTCAACATCCTCTGACATTTCTTTTGAAGCCTAGAAGCCTCACTACTCGAGTCCTCCACACTTCATTTCTCCCATACCAAATGCCAAGCTTTAGGATAACTAGCCCATACGTCTTCGAATTTGATCCAATGAGAGTAAGTCCTCTTCAAAGCACCCTGGATAGCACACATAATGGGGCCATGATCAGACGCTAATCTCGTAAGGTGCTTTACCTTCAAATCCTGAAAAGAATCAAGGATAGAGGAACTAATAAAAAATCGATCCAATCTAGAGTAGATCCGGATCCTTGCATCCTTATTGTTGGTCCACGTGAAAGTAGGCCCACTAAAACCAGGATCAAGCAGCTCATTAGCTGCCATAAAATCACCCATCTCACTTGCTGCCATAGAACAGTGAAATGGCTTACCCCCTTTTTTGTCCTCCTGAGACATAATGCAGTTGAAATCTCTCCCAACCAACAGAGGAGATTCCAACACATGACATTTAGAAATGTCCTCCCAAACTTGTCTCCTTACATACCTGTCTTTGTCAGCATAAACCACTGCTATTTCCCATTCAAAATTATTAACACTTTTCAACTTCCCCATAATGCATTGGTTGGTTTGAAAACTAACCTTGAAAGAAGCCATGCAACTCTTCCACATAACTAATATACCAACTGCTCTACCAACAACAGGTTGAAATGAAAATTCCCAATCCCTCCCAGCAAGCCTATCAACATTCTTTCTAGAGAAGGATTCAATTTTGGTCTCAAGCAAACCAATAAAGCTTACATTATGCTCTCCAATTAGGTGCTGTAAATAATTCCTTGTCTCCTTCTTACGCGCACCTCTGCAATTCCAACATAAGATACTAAACATTATTCACCCAAGGTGATGCGTCCCCGCCGCACATATCTTCAGAAGAAACCCCTTGCCCATGGACAACAATCATACCACCCATATCTACATCATTTGCCTAACATCAAACAGTTTTATCAATGACATTAACCAATTGTTCAATGGATGAAGTTGTCATATCCTCCCTCGAAGCCTTACTTCTCCTGATACCAGGCAACTTCTGTAAAGAACCTATATGCACTACCTCCTCACTGAACCAATCCTTTGCCTTTCTATCTTGCTTATTCTTAGTCTTCAACACTTTGGACTTATTATCTGAAAATTTCAAAACTTTGGGAACCAATAGTTGAGCTGGAGAAGCTACAGAGCAATGCTTTTTCCAATTTATATTCTTCACCAATCATTGAGGACGGACACATCCACCCAACACTTCACTATTTTGCACATTACCCAAACCATCAACATTCACAATCTGTTCATGAGGTTGCACCAAACCTCCTACCTGCCGACTGTTCAACATATTATCGTCAACATTCATAGCCGAAGGCTGTATAAAAACATCAGGACTAATATGCACTTGTGATTTAAACAGACCACCCGAACTGGTGTTATCATCATCCTGATTTTGAAAAATAGGTTCCTTACCCAAATCATTCTCCTCAGCCTTATTCTTACTAGCAGATTTTACATCCACCTGAGCTTTATTAACGTCCTTCCAAACCGTCTTAGGAGTTGTAACCGGGGCATCAGGTTTAGCTTTAACATTAGGAGTTTGTACCCAACTCAAGCATTGTTGGGTCTTCTTCTTCTTGTAACAATAGTCCATTCTCCCAGGTTTTTATCAATGGCCGAAGAATCCTCCCAAGAAGAGCTGGCAACAGCATCCAATTTAACTTCTCTACCAGCTTTGGTGCCATCCACCGTGCCAAGTGCTGAGCCTGTTGAACTTTTCTGTTTCTGCTCACTAGAAGCCTTCAAATCGTGATGTTTAGACAGTTCACAAATTTCCTTACATAATTCTGCTTTGTGTCCAACTTTGCCACATCTCAAACATATAATTGGAATCCCCTCATATTCAAAAGGTTGGAAGAAAGCACCCCCCCCCCCCAACCCTTGTGCCCACACTCCTTTAGGAAGCCTCTTTGACAAATCTAGTCTAACAAATATGAATGCAAAAGCACACCTATTCCACAGCTTAGTTTGTTCGTCCATGAACAGAGGTTCACCAACTCATGCAGCCAGCCTTATTAAGTTAGACTCATCCCATTATTTTAGCGGCAAGTTTAGAAGCCTGATCCAAACTGGCGATGTAAACCTTCTTGAGGATTTAGCCTAGAAACATGTAGTCCATTGTTCTATTCCTATGATTTGGCCTGCAACATACCAAGGCCCCCCACCAAAACATTGTTCCTTGCTTCTAAATCAACAAACCAGCATAAGAAATAATCCGATTGCATCGGTGTAATTTGTGTCAATCCAAGGTGCCCCCACTTCCTTTGGAGCTCATCCTGCACTACCCAAAAAAGCAATCGACGTCCCAAAAGAATTCCAACTAAAGCTGTGTTAAGTTTCTGGATATTTCCCCTTGCTTTGTTCAAATCCAGTTTAACCAACCCATCTTCCCGCAAGAAGTTTCTAAAATCATCACACAGGTCCAATTTAATAGGCATAGACTTTCTCCACACATTTGTTGCTTCCCTGATCTCATCAACTTCTCTTTAAATTGAACTGGAAGGCCCATTTGTTTGCTGAGTGATAGGATTTTCCGATGAAGCATTTCACGAACACCGGTTGTTCGTCCATGGACATAGGGGAAGTCACTACCACCAGCGACTACACATTCACCCCTAGTTTTCACCTCAGCAACATTTCCAATAACACCAAAGTTAAATCGTGGTATAATTCGATCAACATCCAAACCAGTATCACAACTTTCCGAAACTAAAGAAACTTTATGCAAATCCACAATGCGACCCACATAGCCAAAAGTAAACAGCAGTTTCTCTGATTCAAAAAACTAGGTTATCCAGAATTTTACTTACCTCCACATGTGTAATAGAGGAAGGCAATCCTTTCTCATCAGAATCCGGTAAATCAACCTGCTCTACATTCACATTCATACCGCCATGTACACCCGAGCTCGCAGTATCCATCTGGACCATCAATCCAGCATTATCATTAACCTCCTTCAAAAATTCCTTAACCTCACTTCCGCCCATAATCACCATAACTTCATCCAAATTGAATGAATCCTGCAGCACCAAATCTCGATCCACCATCTCAACATTCGAATCAACCTCCGCCTCCTCTCTAGAGGCGGCATCTAGGCCGACCATCTTCTCAGATGTTACAGAAACATCCGCTCTAGAGCCCCCATCTCTACCTGGAGATTCGATAAGCCCTCTTCCTTCGGGCAAATTATTGGGTCAGGTGGTGACCGAAGTCATCTCTCCGTTCGGCGCCAATAGAAATGCGTCATCTGTTAG
Organism: Dendrobium huoshanense; assembly: GCA_016618105.1. Taxonomy (NCBI): domain Eukaryota; kingdom Viridiplantae; phylum Streptophyta; class Magnoliopsida; order Asparagales; family Orchidaceae; genus Dendrobium; species Dendrobium huoshanense. Next base: position 39,667,391 of record CM028342.1, read on the forward strand.
TCATTTTTTTAATTTAATATTAACGCTTTATGTCTTGTCAGAGTTAGCGACCCGACCCGATAACGCTATTCATTTGAATTCCGAAGCTTTTGCCGCCCTATTTTTTCATTTTGATACCCGCGAAAGACGCAAATATATGCTGCTGTAGAAGAAAAAACGAGCCAGAAAATTACATAGAAGAAATGGACTGCTCAGTGAAGAGGGAGGTGGAAGAGGGAGTGCATGAATCGGAAAGGATGCATGAATCGGAAGGGCTGGTGCATGAATCGGAATCGGAACATATGCATGAATCGGAATCGGAACCTAACTTAGCCGGAAATTCCTCTGGTTTCAACATATCGGTAAGTATCTTGGAAAAACGAGTTAGAAAGTTGTTTGTAAGCAGAATAAATTTCTTAAGCAGAAAGAAGATGTAGGTTTTAGCTCATTAGTCTTAGGATTTTTGATTTTGCGATTTTTAAGCAGAATAAATTTCTTTTGTCGAAAAAGTAAAAAAAAAATCTAATGTTGTTGTTGCTTAGCTTTCATTATTGATTTTTAGGATGAAGATGATAAATAAAAAAAGCTGAACTAGTTGCGCTATAGTTGCGCTATAGTTGCGCTGTAGTTGCGCTATAGTTGCACTACGGTTGCGCTATAGTTGCGCTATAGTTGCGCTATAGTTGCGCTACGGTTGCGCTATAGTTGCGCTATAGTTGCGCTTTACTTGCCCTTTACTTGCCCTTTATTTGCGCTTTCAGGCTGTATACAAAGATGAGACAGAAGCATATGAATGTTTTTTCACTTATGCTCACGATAATGGCTTTAGTGTCCGAAAGGATCATCACAGTTTTTGGCCAAATTCTAGAAAGATAAAATCGAAGGACTTTGTTTGTTCAAAAGCTGGTTTCAAGAAAAGTGATGATCATAATTCAGGAAAGAGGAAGAGATTCACTAGACCAGTTGTCAGAACTGGTTATCCAGCCATGGTGAGGTTTGTCACTGATGAAGATGGTTACTGGCATGTCAAAAGATTTATTGAATCTCACAACCATGAATTAGCTAGCCCAGCCGACCGACACCTTTTAAGATCATGTAGGAATGTTATTGAGGAAAAAGCTGCCGTCCTAAAATCGATGACAAATGCAGGGATTAGAACCGTTGATGCATATGCCTACCTTGCAGAGGAAGTTGATGGATATGAGAATGTCGGATTCTCTAAGAGGGATGCCTACAATTTGATTCAGAAGGAGAAAAGAGCAAGGATTGAAATTGGTGACACTAATTCTTTGATTCAATTATTTAAAGATCGACAAGTTGAGGACCACATGTTTGCATGGGATGTTCAATATGATGATCAGGATAGATTGTTAAATTTTTTCTGGGTTGATGGCAGAAGCAGGATAGATTATGAATGTTTTGGAGATGTGTTGATTTTTAATACTAGTTACAGGCTGAACAAGTATAATTTTGTTTGTGCGCCATTTGTTGGTGTTAACAATCATTGGCAGAATACTTTGTTTTGGGTTGCTTTTTTGTCAGAAGAAACAATTGAAAGTTTTACATGATTGTTTAAAGTATTTGTACGAATAATGGGTAATAAATATCCAACAACAATATTCACTAATCAGGACCAAGCTATGGCCAGGGCCATAGAAGTTGCATTACCTCACACTCGTCATAGATTATGCCAATGGCACATATTTAAAAAGGTTCCATCAAAAGTTTCCATCTACAATAGCAATAATAAAGTTAGAGGACTCTTTCATAAGTGTATGAGGTGGTGTGATTCTGAGGAAGTGTTTGAGGAAGCGTGGGATGAAATGATCAAGGAAGGGAATCTTCATAACCATGAATGGTTGCAAAATCTTTATAAGATAAGGAGAAAGTGGTCAACTGCTTTCAACAAGGATTCCTTTTGCATGGGCATTTTATCAACGCAGCGTAGTGAGTTTACTAATAATGTGTGTCATGGCATTTCAAAGCCAACAAGTTCATTAACTGATTATTTTCTTGGCTTGGAAAAGGTACTGATGAATTGGCGGCGAAATGAGCAAGATGAGGATTACAAATGCAGTCAATCTGAAATTGTTCCCGTGATAAAGAACAACTCAATATTAAAACAAGCTGTTAGATATTACTCAAGAAGAATATATTCAATTTTTGAGAAAGAATTTATAAAGGCTGTGGGAGAAATGAGTATAGATTTTGTCTCGACTGATTCTTCAAAGTATATAGTCAACTACATAGAGAAAAAGAATCAAAACCATCCTTGGGTTGTTCACTTTGATGCAATAGAAGGTAACATTCAATGCAGCTGTAAGAAGTATGAAACAATGGGATTGTTGTGTTCTCATTGTTTGAGGGTTTTTAAACAATTGGATATGGCTAAATTCCCTGAGAAGTACTTATTACTTCGTTGGTCTGTAAGGGCTCGACAAGTTTTTTATTCAGGTTACTTGCTTAATTCTCAAAGAAGTAATAATTTCCAAAGTGGTAGGGGATTCATATTCAGAAATCAGGTGAGCAGGTTTGCATATCAAATGAGCACGGAAGCTCAAGGGAATGAAGAGGAAGAGGAGTTTATTCTTTCCTCATTGCAAGACATGTATAAAAAATTATACTTAATTCTTGGTGGCAAGAAAAGAAATCAGAAGGATGTTGCTAGTTCCCAAGGTGGAACTGCAAATTTGAAAGATCCTCTAAAGCGTAGACCTAAAGGCATATCAAATGCAAGACTGAAAAGCCATTAGGAGAAGAAGAAACGGCCTAAAAGTAAGTTTTTAATAATTTGTTAATTATTTAATTCCTAATCCTAATACTAAAACTCTAGTTTCTTACATATAAGAAACCTTTGGTAGGGGATAATCCAATAGAGGAACCTTCTTCAACACAGATGAACTTTTTAAGCATGCCTGAATGTTTCAGTGAGGAATATATAACCGGCATACCATCATGCCAACCTGGAGCTAAATACACCAAGTTGATGATGGATTTTCTTTCTTCGGAGTTGGAATTTAATGAATTTGCAATGTAATAATACTTATTTGGACTTATTGATTTCATTTATTAGTTATAATAAAATTTTTTATATAAATCATACTTTCTGTATGAATTAATAATTTTGGTGTACAGAATTAATAATTGGTTACAAATGTATGGTTGCGCTATAGTTGCGCTATGGTTGCGCTATGGCTGCGCTATGGTTGTGCTACGGTTGCGCTACGGTTGCGCTACGGTTGCACTACGGTTGCGCTACGGTTGCGCTACGGTTGTGCTTTACAGAATATGCACATTTTAGAAGTTACAGAAGTTACAGAATGCGCTTTACAGAATATGACAGAATATGCAATTTTATACACCAATAAAAAACTATATAAAAACATAATAAAATGCACATCAAAAAGAAAAAATATATAAAAACATAATAAAATGTACATTTATAAATCATGGACAATATTTACAATAAGTTACAGATTATTTACTTCTTTATTTGTAGAAAAAGAAAATATGCTAACTCTGCCCTAAATTTTGGCATATGCGTTTGTCAATCTTTAAGAGCATTCCGGTCTGTTTTTTTTCTTTGCACGGCCTTTTCCATATATTTACAAACAAACATTCCACAATCGTAGATGTTTGTTTGTGTTGGAATTCCACGAACCGCCTGGACATTCCATTTCGTAATATCGATTGAAAAGCATCCTATGGTGTCCTCGTGCAAATACTTTATCTGTACGAATAAAACATTATAAAAATTTATTATGTATATAAACATAGTAATCTGGATTTAATTTGAAATATGAATTGAACTTACAACTGTATGACAAATACTCTTGTGTTCAGGATTTGATAATGAATCATACATTTTCCAGACTTTCTCCTTCAATTTTCCAACAAGAAGAACCCAATGCTTCTCGTGAATTATGGGTTGCACAATAAGTTTGCTTTCTTGAACTGAAACTGGATTAATGTGTTTGATAAAAATTTGATAATCCTGATTGTATGACTTGTAAACCTGCAATAATTCAGTTCTCCTTCAATGAAAAACAAAAGTGAGAAAAAGGATTAAAATATTATTTATACTTACCCTGTACAATGGAGAAATGTACAAGTAACGTTGAAATTTCTCCGCCATTAACCTACTCTGCTCAAGTAAAAAGAAAGCAAAAGCATCAACATGGTTATCTGCTAACCAATCATTTGTGAGCAGCATGTCAATATCTGATCTTTTTATCTCGATGTTTCCAGATGCAAATATTATGTGTTCTCTACAAAAACAATGAAAAATTTAATGTTAAAACGCAACCTTAGCGCAACCGTAGCGCAACCATAGCGCAACCATAGCGCAACCGTAGCGCAACCATAGCGGAACTATAGCGCAACTATAGCACAACTATAGCGCAACCATAGCGCAACTATAGCGTAACTATAGCGCAACCATAGCGCAACCATAGCGCAACTATAGCGCAACTAAACTTACTTTGTATTAAATTTTTTGAAGCATTCATCCATAATTCGTTGTTTTTCCTCTGTTAGAAATTGCTTCCCTGGATAATCCATATTTTCCAATGCTGGTCGTGTCTCAATTATTATATTTTCAACATAAATAACCTCTTTGTTCTTCTTTAAGTATGGTATGATTGGTTTTGATGAACTCTCTGCTTTTTCATCATTTTCTCTTTTTCTCTTTTGTTGTGGAAGTTCGTCGGCCATTGGTGGAGGTGGAGGTATTGGTTGTTGTGGAGGTATTGGTGGTTGTGGAAGAATTTCTTCGGCCAATGGTGGAGGTGGAGGTATTGGTGTTTGTGGAAGAATTTCTTCGGCCAATGGTGGAGGTGGAGGTATGGGTTGTTGTGGAGGTTCTTTGGCCATTGGTGGAGATGGAGGAAGATCTTGTATTGGTGCTTGTCCTGAAGGAAACAAAGCTGTATTTTTCACGGATGGGAAGCTGGAGGCAGATGTAGATATATGCGGCTTATCAGGATTGTGATCACACTGCATTTGAAATTCAATAAATTTGTACTTCAGTGAGTCTTGATCTGCCTGAAGTTTCTCCAAAATATCTTCAACTCTATCCAATCTTGCTCCCACATTATCTTGAATTTTATTCAACATCTTCTCAAAAATTTAAAAACATTTATTCTGAACAGCCTCTAAATCTGCCCTTCTAATGGGTGGCTGTTCAGCAAAAGGTTGACTGGTGGAAATTTTTTTGGTAGGTGGACGAGTAGAAGGTTGAGTTGGCGGCAGAGATTCAGTTTCTGGTGGTTCAATAGGAGGAGAATCAGGGGGAGAGAGAGAGAGGAGGAGAGGGAGGTGGGGTGGTGTCAATTTTCTTTGTTGCGGAAGCCTTAATTTTCTGGGGTGAATGCAATTTTTGTGGTTCATGACCTGAACGGGTTTCCAAGTTTTGTATGGCAGTAGTGTCAGCCCCGAATTTTTCGGCCTCCTCATTGGAAACATTGTCAAGACAAATAAAAATCTGCAAAAAACAGAAAAATTTATTAAAGCGCAACCGTAGCGCAACCTTAGCGCAACCATAGCGCAACTATAGCGCAACCTATAGCGCAACCATAGCGCAACCATAGCGCAACTATAGCGCAACTATAACGCAACTATAGCGCAACTATAGCGCAACTATAGCGCAACTATAGCGCAACTATAGCGCAACCATAGAGCAACCATAGCGCAACCTTAACATAATTTGCATCAGATAAACAATAAAATTACCTCACTATTCTTTAAGAATTTAAATAATTTGGCTGCATTATCTTGAATAAAGTATAAATCTGTATACCCCTGCCATCTAAGAAAACGTGGTCTTATTTCTGAATCGGTTGGTTTATTCAAAGAAAAATGTTCCAAAAACCAAATCTGTATAATGCCAAAAATAAAAATTTTAAAGTTAACATTTAAAAACATTAAACATGTAGAATAACCAGTAGGAGTGAAAACTTACCAGTAGAAGAGGAAAAAAGCCATTGATGTAACCCAATGGTTTTTGTTGTTGAAACTTCTCAAAAATTGTGTTGAATTCCGCAACCATGAAATTCCTTAAGCATGAAGCCCAATTAATGGAACTGAACTCACTTAAATTATTTGCTATAGTTGTGAGCCTTCTAGGGGTTTTATGACTATTTAGTGGAAAGAAAAGGTTAGATAACAAAAACATAATAAAGGTCTTTATTTTTGTTGCATTATCAGATAATCTGTCTAAGTTTGACATTTTTGTTTTAATTTCAGTTGACAGAGGTCCATTTAGAGGATCAATCCTCCATTTGATATCAATGCCTCTGTTTGGCATACCTGTCAAAAAATTTCAATTGTTAAAGTTCAAAAAACATATAGCTATAAAAAATTCCATATTCAAAATATTACCTGTCAACAAAGCAACCTCGTCAGAAGTGAATTTCATAACATAACCGAGGACGATGAAGCCCTCATCAGCAGGACTCCAGAATTTGAGAACCTCAAAAAGAAGTGGTATACACTGCTGGAATGCGGGGAACCTCAAAAATTGATGAATGTTCAGATTCTTTAATGTTTGCTCCACTTCAACATCAATGATCTCGGCAAAAGCATCACAATGTTTACGGAAAGAAGTAACGTAACATCTAGATGTTACTGGCCTTTGATAGGGCGTCCTCATCTATAAAAAAAGAAAAATCAGAACTATATCGCAACCATACAATAGCGCAACCATAGCGCAACCATAGCGCAACTATAGCGCAACTATAGCGCAACTTTAGCGCAACCATAGCGCAACTATAGCGCAACTATAGCGCAACTTTAGCGCAACCATAGCGCAACCTTACATTTCGTAATTAATTAGCTTAAAAGAAGTTTAAAATTAAAAAAAAAAAAAACCAAAAATTTGAAAACCACATTGAACATATATGCTAGTTTTACAACTATTACTAAACACTAAAACTTAGAAGATAGCGTAAACCTTTCGTATCATTTGCTTCATCCATTTACGAAGAGAAGAAGCGTGAAAAATCAGAAAATAAATATATGAACAGTACATTACATTAAACAAACATTGATAAAATTATAAGTAAACCAAACCCTAAAATTTAACTGCAATATAACTTTAACGCAACGAAAGCGCAAGTAAAGCGCAAGTTAGGCGCAACCATACCTCTTCCTGATTGATGATCTTCTACAGTCTCGTCGTCAACCTCCGGCAGGAATAAGCAAATGTAGAACCGAAGGTAATGGAGGAATCCGAGAGCGCTTACCAGAGCTGGAATGCGGGTGAAAATGTCGCTCGAAAATAAAATACGCGGCGTTTCCATTCTTTCTTTTCCAGAATTCAAATGAATAGCGTTATCGGGTCGGGTCGCTAACTCTGACAAGACATAAAGTGTTAATATTAAATTAAAAAAACGACTAACAGATGGCGCATTTCTATTGGCGACCGAACGGAGAAATGGCTTCGGTCACCTGACCCAATTCCTTCGACTCCAATCACCTCGCTGGATGTAGCGTCTTGCCTCGCGGCCTTCACAGAAGCTACATTGCCTGCCGATCTAGCACTGCCAGCCATAAATGGAGATCAGACATAGACAAGCTGCTTTCCCACAGCTCCAATGTCCGCCAAACCACTCAATACCGTTAACGACAACCTCCTCTTACTATTAGCTCCTCCGCTATTCACAGCACCAGCTCCCAAACTACTTCCCCCAGCCACATTCCTTCCTCCATCACTTCTACCATACCAAACATCAGAACTCCTCCCCCACATGCTTCCCTCCCTCTGTCGCTCCTCGGCGGATGACGAGGGGGTGACCGGCACCATACCCCACTAGCAAACACGAACAGATCGCAACGGCTGGATCTCATTCCCGAGAGAAAAATCTCCCAGGCGAAATCGCGTCCCGATTGAGAGAGGACAGATAGTAAGAGAGCAAACGAGAGAGGAGAGAGAGAGATTGAGAGAGAGAGAGAGGGAGGGAGGGAGAGAGGGAGGGAGAGAGAAAGAGAGAGAGAGAGGGTGAGAGAGTGTGAGAGGGTGAGAGTGAGAGAGAGAGAGAGGAGGGAGAGAGAGAGAGAGAGAGAGAGAGAGAGAGAGAGAGAGAGAGAGAGAGAGAGAGAGAGAGAGAGAGAAGAGAGAGAGAGGAGGGGGGGAGGGGGAAGGGAGGGAGATAGAGGGTGAGAGAGAGAGAGAGAGAGAGGGTGAGAGAGAGAAAGCCAGTGAGAGAGAGAGAGAGAGAGAGATAGGAGAAGGAGAGAGAGTGTGCGAGAGAGAGAGAGAGTGAGAGGGAGAGAGAGAGATAAAGAGAGGGAGAGGGAGACGGATTGAGAGAGAGAGAGAGGGACGGAAGGAGAGGGTGAGATTTAAAAACAACCAAATAGCAGGGTCAATTTTAGATTTAAAAACACAAAGCCCCGAAATCCATCTTGCTGGAAGAATGGATAGTAAATATTACAAATAAAACAACAAAAGGAAGATCTTTTGTCCCTAGGATTCAAAAAAATAATTATTAATATTTTGATAGCAGCAGCATGCCAACTCAATACAAACCCCTGATACAAAACATTAAAGCAGTTCCTGCCCTCTTTTACACAATTTAAAGCTAGATAAGGCAAATGCAAATTATAAAGTGGAACTATTAACTTAATAGAACAAAGTATGAAAACGTATATAATAGACCTATAGCAACAATCACTGCAGACAATACAACTATCTTAGAATGATATGCCTTAGAGCTCAATGTAAGATACAATAGAATGCGTGGATATTTAAGCAAAATAACAACTCTACAAGTTAAGCTGGGGATAATAAGAACATGAAAAGAATTCAACTTACTTCAGGAATTTCTTCTGATACACGAATGAGAAACTTTTCAAAACTTCCCAGAACATATCAATCACCGGATGATTTTCTGCAAATAAAGATAAGATTATTTGCTGATATGTGCGTGGATGACTGGGATGAAGAAAAGTAGGATAGTAATACTGTATACAAATCTCTAAAAACTATAAAATTTATACATTCTAGACAATATTTTCAATTTATTTCTCAGACTTCTATATATGAAGATGAAATCCGATGAAAGCAAAAACTTCGTGCATTAAATATTTCCAGGAATTTTTTACAAGGCAAGGATCTAGATCAAATTGAGCATCTCCGTCTTCGCCAAGAATGCTTTTGCCTAGTTGATCTCCTTGGAATGACTATGAACACAGTAATCTTATTGCAACAACTTTGGCCGATCCATGCAAGATAAAAACTAAAACCAATATGTTTAACGTACAGAATAAATGAAGTGAACATGAAAATGCAACTGAATTTGTTAAAATCCAAGAAGATCTGGTATCAGGTGAATGTTAAACAAATGGCTACAGATATAAATCAATTTAAAGGAAAAAAAAAAACACATTTTTTTCTATGATGGCATGGACGTTTAAAATAGAGAGCAAGTATTTTGAAATTACATGCAAATAAAAAAAAAATAGAAAAGCACCAAAATGTTCCCTCAACTCTTTGTGAGGGACCAAAATGGTCTCTAACTCTTTTGAGCAACTCCTTAAAAAGGGGCCTTTTTGTTCATAACATCAAATTTTAGGATTAATGGTGTTAAATCAAACGGGAATTTGATTATTTTAAATTAAATTATTTATTAAATATAATTTTCAACTAATAATATTGATGAGGACGTTCGACCTTGGAGGATTTATTAGAGGGGTGGTCGTTGATCTATGGCCATGATTGCGTTGTTTAACTTTTGATCGTCATTGTATTAGTTTATTTTCTGTTATGAGTTATTATTGCATTTTCTATTTATACCCTCATTTGAGGGCCTAGTCATGTGTAAGCCCTTGGGGCAAGTTGGTCTTTTATTTTTCTATTTAAAGGCCACCTCCTTCTCCTTCGAGGCTAATGATTAATATTATGAAAATTTATGCACTTCTATGTTTTGAGAGAGCTTGAGAGCTTTGGAGAGAACCCTAGGTGAGGGAATCAGATCACCCACCAGTCGCAAGAACCGTCCAGGCTCGTGGTTACCTTTTGTTCTCTAATTCTTCCCCTCCACCACCGCCGGTCAAGTTTCCTCCAAATCCGTCGGCCTAGCATCCACTCCCATCTCCCTTTCTCGGTCAAAACCCCACCTTCATCACAACCCCACCGGCCATAATTCCCCTCCTTCTCCCCTTGGCCGCCGGCCACAAACCACCAAAGCCCTCACCCGCCGACCCTACTTTCCCTTCCCTCCTTCCTTTCTTTTCAAAATTTCTTCTAGGGAAAGAATTGAAGACTTACCTAATTTAGATCATATTAAATTTGGAAGGATTTCAAATATCAAATTCAGATTTATTTGAATTTGAATCCTTTCTTAAAATAAGGTTAATCTAATTTGGACACTTTCCAATCTTTTCAAATCTAAAATTAATTAGAGATTCTCCTCTAATTTCCTTTCCTTAATTAATACCCTATGTTTGGAAATGTTTCAGATCCCCAATCAATTCCACCATGCATGGCCGGCCCACCCTCTCTCTCTCTCTCTCTCTCTCTCTCTCTCTCTCTCTCTCTCTCTCTCTCTCTCTCTCTCTCTCTCTCTCTCTCTCTCTCTCTCTCTCTCTCTCTATCTCTCTAATTCAATTAATTAATTAGAGATTCTCCTCTAATTCCCCTTCCCTAATACCCTACATTTGGAAAGGTTTCAAATCCCCAATTAATTCCCTCATGCATGGCCGGCCCACCCTCTCTCTCTCCAATCCAATCAAACCACATTAACTCCCTCCCATTAATTCCCATCCAATCCCAATCCAAGCTGCCGCCCCCCTTTCCTCCCTCCTACTTATTTAAACTATTCCCTAGACTCTCAAATCAACCTTCTCCAACCTTTCCAAGCCCTAGACGTCCCCTCCCAAGTTCTGCACCATGTTTTATTTAACTAATATTCATACTAAAAATTTAATTAGTTATTTAAGTATTATTTTGTTAGTTATAAGAATAAATTATATTATTAATTATCTTGTTGATCACTTAAGAATTCTACATTCCGCTTCTTTTGCTCCTTCTTTGCTGTTTGAGTTCACTCCTTCAATGACGTTCCCTTTCTCTTGGATCAGAAGTTAGGACATTTTGATCAGAAGAAATGACGGGAGCTCGCTCACTGTGAAGGTAGCTTTCTCCCTTTCGCACGCTTCTTCGGCCAAATTTGTTAAATCCGCCAAACTACAAAATTTAGTAAATTCAAATTTATGGCAAAAAGAGAGAAATAAAAGATTTATTTCGCTGTGAGATTTATGGGGCGCTCTAATCCCGTTTTGTAGGATTTAGCATAAATCCAGCTCAAATCATGCATAAATCCTGTTGCCAAACAACCCCTTAGCTTGAGAAAAGTGGACAAGTTAGGTGAGTTGAACAGGGGAAAATCTATGGCTAAGTCCTCCTTTAAGGCTACGATTGATAGACGCTGTGGATGGACTGCGGGATCGACGTTGCGGCACTGCAGGGTCGACACGATAATTGCTCTGGTGATGGACTACGGGATCGACGTTGCGAGTCGCAATCAATGCTACAAGATTTTGAGATTGACGCGACGAGCTGCGAGTTGTGGTCGCAGTGGAGTTTGCTCGTAGCGGGCTGCTACTCTGCGCTATGGGATGCTGGATTCACCCTTGGGCTTGTTTGCTTGGTTGTTGGGGTCGAAGAAGGGTTTGGTGGTGCCTTGAGGTTTTGCTAATGTGTTGCTCTGTGTTGCGAGACGATCTCTTAAAACACTTTGCTTATTACGATAATACCCTTGCGCCTATCTCACTTTTTCATATAAAATTGACGACAGGACCAAACAAGTCCCATTTGGAGGAGTTGGTCCCTCAAATTAGTTATGGATCATTTTGGTACCTCACAAAGAGTTGAGGGATCATTTTGGTCCTTTTTTCTTTATTCGATTTATATAATTTCTAAACATTATTTTTAATTTAAGATATATAAATTACAATACTATGTTAAATATGGTTCCATCTCCTACAATTTTATAAATAGGCATGTCATGTGCTCATGTCATATCTGGTTTCATATTCACATCACATCATTGGATCATAGATTATATTAGAAATAATAATAGTTAAAGTCCTACAAAATTTACATAATTGTATGATCTTTTTGGAAATCCATATTAGCCGTTAAACCTGAATTTATTTTAGGCTTAAATTTTATTTTATCTTTAGACGGCCATCTTACGTATTACAAAGGAATTTATCCCTAAACCCTAAACCCTTCCCCCATCCTTTTATGACCCTCAGTTTCTCTTTATCTTTCCCATTGTTATAAATCTTCACCTGATAAACAACAAACATTTAGCATTCCTAAAGCTTTAGAAAAATTATTTCAATATATAGAAATAATAGGAATTTATTACTAAAAATAAATAATGTGAAGATTCGTCCCCTGCTTATTGGATAAAGCTAAATGTTCAAAATGAATAATATTAGTGAAACTATGTTCTGGCTTTGAGGGAGATGAAGGAGATGGTTCCATTGATTCCTGCAAAAACAAAGTATAATGATTATTAGTAATAAATTCCTAAAGCTTTTCAACTTCATCAAGAAAAGAGGGTTTAGGGATTAGGGTTTAGGGTGGTAATTTTGACACTCTTTTAAAATTTCTAAATATATAGTAGTATTTCTAAATTATTCATGTTAGAATAATTTGTTTTAATTCGTTAAAAGAAATATTTATTTTTTGTAAACTAAGTTTTAATTCATTTAACTAATTAAAATCATCTTTGATTTTAATTAAATTTTTTGTCGATTGATTTTCTTTTTTTCTCATAATACTTATGAATTTTTTGAATAATTTCATTATTTTTACCTTTAATATAAAGGGTTTAGGGTTTAGGGTTGGATCCTTACCCACTGTTTCCATTCCCCAATCCTTTTATGACCCCTCAATTTCTCTTTATCTTTCCCATTGTTATAAATCTTCACCTGATAAACAACAAACATTTAGCATTCCTAAAGCTTTAGAAAACATTTTTCAATTAGCCGAAGAAATATAAATTATAGGCGAAGACACAATTAAACATTGGGATAAAAATAAAGAATTTGCTGAGCTATCTATTATAAATCAAGATTTAATAATTAAATCTAAAGAGTTAGAATACTCACTTGAAGATAAAGAAGAATTTCTTATTCAAATTAATGAATTAAAAAAGTTAAAATTAATTAAACCATCAAAATCACCGCATAGATCTGCAGCTTTTATGGATAGAAATCATGCTGAAATCAAAAGAAATAAAGCCCGAATGATTATCAACTATAAAAGACTAAATTATAATACTGTAGATGATGGATATAAAATACCAGATAAAGATATGTTAATTAATTTAATACAAGATAAACAATATTTTAGTAAATTTGATTGCAAATCTGGTTTTTGACAGATAAAACTTCATCCAAACTCTATCCCTTGGACAACATTTACTACTCCCATAAGACATTATGACTGGGAAATCATGCCTTTTGGATTAAAAAATGCTCCAAGTATATTTCAGAGAAAAATGGATAATATATTTGGCCATTTAAATTATGTTATGGTATATATAGATGATATTTTAATAGCATCACACACTTTAAAAGAGCATTATAAACACATTGAAGAAGTTTTAAAAATTTGTATTAATAATGGTATTATATTATCAAAAAAGAAAATTGAAGTAGCTAAAGAATATATTGATTTTTTAGGCCAAAAAATTGGAAATGGCACAATCGAATTACAAGATCATATAGCTTTAAAAATTTTAGAATTTCCAGATACAAATAGAAGACATCAAAGAATTACAAAAAATTTTAGGTCTCTTAAATTATGCTCATCCGTATATAAAAGATTTAGGAAAAACTATAAAATCTTTATATAAAAAGACTAGTAAAACTGGACAAAAGTATTTCAATACTGAAGATATTAAGATAATACAAAAAATAAAAACACAAATCAAAACCTTACCAAAATTAACTCTACCTTTAGAAACAGATTATAAAATAGTAATAGTAGATGTATCTCAAGATGGTTGGGGAGCTGAATTAAAAATAAAATCGTATAAAGAAGCTTTCCAGTCAAAAGAACAATTATGTAGATAACTTCAGGAAGTTTTAAGCAACTTCCTAAATCATTAACTTCTTTAGATTATGAAATATTAGGAGTAATAAATGCCTTACATAGCTTTAAATTATTTTTACAAAAAGAATTTACTATAAGAACTGATCGTGAAGCCATAGTACATTTTTATAAAAATAAAAATGAAAAGAAAATATATAGCAAACGATAGGTAAATTTTATTACAACAATAGAAGGAAATGGACTCCTCTTCAACTAAGGGTCTTTCTTCTCCGATATGGATTAGATTGCCTCATTTACCGCTTCAATGCTGGGATGAAAAGAATGTTGCTTGTATTAACTCAAGAGTTGTAAGACTGAAGATGACTGTTTGCAGAAAGAGAAACTAGATCACAACTCTTACAATACTATTTAAGCTCTCATACCATTCAACCACACCTTTCAGAGAGACGAGCTCTCTATTTATAATACAAAAACATATAACACAACTGCGGTATCATTACTGCCTACAAAATTTTAAATAAATATTTTACTACAGTACAAAAGGACTTCTATAGTATAAAATGAATAATAACAATTTGTACTTAATTGAGACCTTTTTTCATACTTATCATTTATCTTTCTATCAGCTTATCTGAATAAATTAGTTTTTCTCTTATTACCCTTCAATTGTATTTTCTATATTTGCCAATCCTTCGTCATCCATCCCATCAGTCCAGAATCGGTCGTTTGCCTCAGAATCTAAGAGGGGCATATTTCGTTCTGGAGTTAAATTCTGATAATATGTTTGATCTTGACTTATAATAGATAGCTCAGCAAATTCTTTATTTTTATCCCAATGTTTAATTGGGTCTTCGCCTATAATTTGTATTTCTTCAGCTAATTGAAAAATATTCTAAAGCTTTAGGAATGCTAAATGTTTGTTGTTTATCAGGTGAAGATTTATAACAATGGGAAAGATAAAGAGAAACTGAGGGGTCATAAAAGGATGGGGGAATGGAAACAGTGGGTAAGGATCCACCACGCTTTGGCAGAACTCTGATTTTATTAGTAGGAATGGTGGTACTTCGTTTACTAATGGTAATAAATTTCTTTGTAATACTAAGATGGTCGTCTAAAGATAAAATAAAATTTAAGTCTAAAATAAATTCAGGTTTAACGGCTTCATGTATTAGAATTTTGGGTAAATGATATTTTTGTGTGAGTAAATCAGGGGTAATATAAAATTGTATTTGACTATTGAGAAGGCATTTATCAAAATGAAGAGAATGATTGCCTACTAATTGGGAAGAGGTATTAGTAGGATGATAATTATAGGTTTTGGGTAATAAATTAGTTGTAATAACTGAAGTTGTACTATCGCTATCAATTAAAGCTTGAGTATCTAAAGAATAATTATTTTCTAGAATTATTTTTGCAGAAACAGATAATAGAGAGGTAGGATAATTTTAGAATTTCCTGGAGAAATAGCTGCAAATATTTATAATGAAGCTAAAATTAAGAAAGCTGGAGAAATAGAAACTTTGAGACAATTGGGAGATAATCCATACATATTTACAAAATTTATTAGAACATTAATATTAGGATTTGATCCAAGTAGACAGAATACTAATATGCAAGATCAAGCTTATAGAAATTTAGAATAATTAAGTATTGATAATTGGTCAAATATTGATAGTTTCTGTAAATTGTATGTTTCTTATGCAAGTCGAGCTGGAAGATACTTCGATCAAGAAACATCAGATAGATTTTTGATCAAATTACCAAGAGAATTTGGAAAAGAAATTCATGATAAATGGAAAGCAACCTATCCAAACAATGATGATATTAAACATTTAGGTATCGGACCAAGAATAGTCTTTACATTCTGGCAGTTACAAGAAAAATGTAAAGAATATAATATACAAAAACAAGTTAAGAAACAATCATATGCTTTCTGCCGCAATATATATACTTCACAGTCTTGTCCTAAAAAAAGAAGAAGAAAAATATTAAGAAAATCAAAAAGAAAATTTCCTAGAAAAGATAGAAATTTTAGAAAACCAAGCACTAGAAAATTTAGTCCAGTAAAAATGCTAAGTTGCAGAAAAATAAATGAATTGTGAACTAGCACAATTTTTATCTAGCCACAATCCAATTGATTGGTATTGATAGGAATAGTGAATTAGTTCATAAAAAATTTTGAATAGTCAAACAAAATATTTTATAGACATGCATAGAACATTAGTCACGTATAAATTTTTGAAAAGTGGAAAAAGTTATACATGTTGTACTAGAAAAATGCTAAGTTGCAGAAACATAAATGAATTGTGAACTAGCACAATTTTTATCTAGCCACAAATAAATATTAGTTAATTAGCACAAATTCTTATCTAAAATCTCTCTAACTATCCTTCTATATATATTATTTCAGATAATTTCCTATCATAATTTATAGAAGCAGATAATATCCTATCATAATGCTAAATCAAAATTTTAGATATATTTTGATGAGCTGAATCGATTTTTCTTTGATGCCTCATCCTCTATAGTTAAATTTAAGAAAAATTCTTATTATTATTTATGATATAAAAATTCTCTGTGATAGGTGCGAGAATAATTCGACATACACCGACGATACAAATATTATGTAAAGATTCATAAGTATTTTCCACCAGCCCAAAGGTAAAGTATAAATGGGGAATTATGGGGTTCAAACTCATGAATTTTTAGATTCACTGTACTCGATCATAGAGTTCGAAAGTTATTTCGTCTCTCAAAGAGAACAAGTATATGATAACCCTAAACTCTAAACCCTAAACCCTAAACCCTAAACCCTAAACTCTAACCCTAAACCCTAAACCTTAAACCCTAAACCCTAAACCCTAAACATATCCACCACGCTTTGGCAGCTCCTTATAAGTTCACAAGTGAATTTGACATCAATAGGTAGTGGAGAGTAGTAAGGAAGCAAAAGAAAAATCACTAGTGAAAAAAACCCAAAGGATTGCAAGAAGAATATATTATTTGAACTTTTATACAATTCGAGTATAGATCATCCACTACATAGTGTGTGAATCATCCCTATGAATATTTTGCATTTTACTCTTTTGTATAAAAAGAAAAGAGTTTATCAAGCTTCTCAATGTTGATTCAAGTTAGGATGCAAGTCAAACAAAAATACAATAGAAACAACGTTCGACAAACTAATATAATACCACTATATGTAGCAAACTGAATGCACTCACCAGATTTTAAGAAATCATGGATCTGAACAAAATACTAACAATTAAATACATTAGTAGGTAAAATGAATAATTGAAATTAACTTACTCGATCATAGCCACCTGAATAATGAGCATGAGAATGTAGATCACCCATATCCAAGTTACCAAGGGAACTTGATATCAGAATCTGAAGGTAAATTGCAATTATGTGCCAATATAATATTTCTAATAAGAAAATGATTTAGGTCATAGAACAAATGTTGTAGTTAAAAGTTAAACTTTGATCACCACTAGAGCTACAAGCAAACCAACAACTAATGCTCACACCACCAATAAAAATATGCCAAAAAGAACTAGCGAATTTAGCCAGAAAAGATACATTGCATAAAACCAAACACAAATTAATGGAGGTCATCAGCATTTAAAAAAGGAGAATCATTTAGATTTGAAATATTTAATTGAAACTTTTACTTCGAAATTAATAAAAAGCCTGAATGACTACATCAAAAACCAAAATAGACCACGAAATAACTCAAAACATCTTCTCATTAGCGAGAAATTTGTTAAGAATAGTTGCCTATGAACAAATTTAAATTGGAAGCTAGAAAACAAAACCTTCAGTTTAAATGTCACTAAATTTGGTTAACATAAAATATTTTGCAGTATTCAATATAAATAATAATCAATTCAATTTTGAAATGAACTTAAATGCAATGATAACTAATCTAAAAGACTTTCCCTACGCCTACTAAGAGAGGTTCTAATTAAATCTTAAATTTTGGTTTTGACTTCCCTTGGGTTTGCTAGCTCATTAATATTTTGAACTTAAATTTAGCTCATTATGAGCTGGTTTTTTGTTCATTTATCGAATTAAAAGTTTAGCTCATTAATGTAAGTTTAGTGGAAGTTCATTATGGTGGATTTTGGCCCTTTGGTTCCTGTGGATGGCTGCTAGTTTTCCCGTGCAGGCCCTTTGGTTCCCGTGGATGGCTGCTGGTTTTCCCGTGCTTGGCCCTTTGGTTCCCACGGTTGGCTGGTTGTTTTCCCATGCCTTGTCCCTTGGTTTCCCGTGGCTGGCTGTCGGTTTCCTATGCGGGGTGGTTTTCCTTTGCCTTTGCCCCTTTGTTTCTGCGGCTGGCTGCTCGGTTCCGTGGCTTTTCTGCTTGGTTCTCGTGGGCTTCCTTCTCTATTTTGCTATACCGTTTGGGGCTGTTGTGTTGTGTCTTTTGGCCTTCCATTTCCTGTTTTTAATTAAGCTATTAAGTATATTTTTGGGGGCTGTTTAGCTGCCTTCTTTTGCCTATATATAGAAGTTGTTTTGGATGGTTAAAGGAGGTGAAAATGCAATTTTTGGAGTAAGAAAATCTGAGGTTTTTTTGGAAAAGCTTGAGAGCTTTGTTCATTTCTTCTTCTTCCTTCTAGGAAAGCTTGCGAGTTTCTCCTCTTTCGTCAGGGCCTCTTATCCCTTCTTCTCTCCGCAAGATCAACGCCATCAGTATCTTTCTTCTCAAGGAATGCAAGTTTAGGATTTTATGTCAAAGTTTGTATGCGTCATTAGTATGTGGCATTTGTAAGTCATTTTAAAATAGTAAAGTTTTATTTTGCCTATTTTGTGTAATTTTGTTTATCCTAGTAAGGTCATATTTTTCTAGAAAAAAAATTAGGGGTCTCCTAATTTTTTTGCTTACTTATGCGTGCATCAACCAATAAGTTGAATATTCATTGTCTTCTACATCAATGTAACATTCTATGAAGTTTTCGCTTTAAAGAAAATGAATGGTGAAAAAGATATTGGACCTGATGATATACAACCTTTCGCAATACACAAAGTAGAAGTATATCAAGATGATTGATACTTGATCCCAATGAAACAAAAGCTAACACAATCTTACAAAGTTACTACAATAACTTCAAAGACCGCAAAACAACCTAAAGATGTTGATAAAAGTGAATGAAGAAATAAAACACTTTCGACTAATCCTGTAAAAGGTATTAATTAATCTAAGTTGAAGAAGGTCGTTGACCATATGTCGAATAGCATTAAATAAGGTAACATCCTTGAAGAACCCTAGGATATGCATAAACCTTCATCTAGTGGGAAAATTAAAATAGATTGTTCAAATCTGGACCAACTTTAAATCTACTTGTGAAAGCAAAGTTCAATGTGTCTCTTCAAGGAGAATAACTGATTTGTAAATTTCAGATAAAACATTCATGTTTATTCTCATGCCTTACTGCAACACATCAAAGAAACTACTATTTGTAAGGTCCACAATACATAAGAGTTGAAAATATCTTATGTACCTCATGCCAAAAAATGGTGAACTAGGATTTTTGTTATACAAATCTGAGGAGTACTAAGGTCAAAACTTTGACTAGCTTGTTCAATATAGTGCCCATGAGCATGCCTAAATATTATCTCTCAATAATTTGAAAAATGATGCACAAACTAGGACTTCATGCCAAGATTACTAGTTCTAAGGATATGACCAAAAAAAGTCCGCAAATATCACGGAGAAATGATAATCATATAACCAAAAATACCTTAGATTTATTCTACACAAATATGATTGAAGAAGGGTTCTTTATTCTACAAAAATATCCTTAAAGAAAGAACAATTCTGCAATGAAAAAAAGAAGACTAAAATGAGAATGAAGATTTATAGAAGTTAACTCTTCAAGCTACCGAGACATAAAAGCTACTTACAATTGAAGAATTTGAGGATGATAGGCAGGTTGGTACAATGGATTAATTAAAGGAAACCAATATGTGAATGATGGAAAATCTCTCGCCTAATCTTCATTAGTTCTCTCCTAACTAAGGATTGAATAAAACAAATGAATACGCTACTCAATGAATTTAAGAATTGCTTTGCCCGACATATGCTGAGACGTGCAATCTATCTCCTAAAATGTTAGTTCATAAATTAGTCATCAATTAAAGTGGAACACCTATCAAATAAGAGCCAAGGTAAATGAGATTGGAAATTGAAGAGCAGGTGGCTGCAAAACCAAATGCTCATTGAAGCGAGCTTCATTCGTGAAGAAAGATATGTTGATTGGATAGTCAATATTATCCCCATAAAGAAGAAAAATGACTTCCAAGATCTCTATAAGGCATATCCAAAAAATGAATTTATGCTTTCAATATCATAATCACTAGAGGATAATATTCTAACAACATGTTCTCTTTTATCGACAAATAATTAGGAAACAAAGAAAGTAAATTTGCTCTGGAAGATAAAATCACACATCATTCAGGAGGAATCTTGTATTATACAATCATGCTCTTAAATTGAAGAAGCTACATATCAAAGGGCTATGAGATATTATCGATGACTTAATTCATCATGAAGTAGAATATTATTTCAATGATCTTCTTATTAAAACCAAAGATAATAAAGACCACATTGATGATCTAAAGATCGTATTTGAGAAACTCCACAAGTTTGTTTTTAAGATGAATACTCTAAATTGTGCTTTCGAGTAACCTTAAAAAACATTGAGACATATCATACATCCCAGAGGAATTTAGATCAACTTTAACAAAACCATGTTTATATTTGAAATGCCTTGCTAAAAAGTTTTCGCTGCCTTCATTTGTTATAAGGATAGCTCCATTCATTTGGCAGTTCATATAAAATATGTCAAAAAAATCACGATCAAGTATCGTTTTCCCATTCATCGCCTGGATGACATGTTAGATATGATGACATGAGACTCCTTATTTTCTAAAATTGATCTCAAGAGTGGCTACCACCAAATTAGAATCCGTCCTGAAGATGAATGGAAAACCGCTTTTAAAACTAAAGATGGGCTGTATGAATGCACGATTATGCATTTTGGTCTGAGTAATGCTCCAAGTATGTTTATAAGAGTTATGACCCAAGTCCTCAGACCCTTCCTAGCAAAATTCATAGTAGTATACTTTAATGATGTCTTGATCTATAGCAATTCGGTGGATCAACACTAAGATCGCCTCAAGCAAGTTTGCGAAGTTTTGAGGAAATAACAATTGTATTCTAATCCTAAGAAATATATATTTCTCACTTATAATGTAACTTTTCTTGGATTTATCATAACCTCCCAAGGCATATCCACTGACCATGAGAAAGTGTGAGCAATTTATGAGTTTCCCGAACCAAAGAATATAGAGATGATAGGAGTTTTCATGGATTGGTCAAGTTCTTGTTTGAATAGTTGCTATTTGAATGATTTATATTTGTGCTACTTATGTAGTTTTGATGATTCCAAACATTATTGTTTAGATGTATAGTTATCTCCTAACAATTTTAGAAGATTTGCACTTGCTATTGTGTGTACTAACATTTCAAGAAAATCAGACTCCAGACTACGAAAACTTCAAATCAAATTCAACATATGATATTTTGTTTATTTGAAGTTTGTCTTTTCTTTGAATTAATTTTGAAAGGGAGTGATTGTAATTGAGTGAATAAAATCTCACACACACAAATTAGGAGATCATGAAATTCAATACTGATCGTACAGGACGATATTTATCGTACTGGACGATCTGTCAGTTATCTCCTATAGAGCACTTGGAACGAATAGGAACTTGCTTTGAAAAATTTTTCTAAGTCCTATTCATCCAGGACGAATTTTAATATCGTCCCGGACGATGGGTTCTCTGTAAAATTTCGTCCATACGAATTTTACCATCGTACGAGGCGACCAGCTCTCTGGAAAAATTTCGTCCAGACGAAAATAATTATCGTACCGGACGATCAGCTCTCTGGAAAATTTTTGTCCAGACGAAACCAAATTATCGTCCCCGGCAATTGGTCCTCTGGAGCATTTTCGTCCAGACGAAATAAATAATCGTCCAGGACGATCGGCTCTCTGGAAAATTTTCGTCCAGACGAACATATTTTCGTCCAAATGATAAACCGACTTAGGACAGTTTTCAGCAGTTTCTAGAACCGACCTTGTAATAACCGTTCGTACTGGACGAACCTAGTTCGTACAGGACGATCAGCTGTACGAAGTCATTTCGTACACATATACAAATTGGGTCGTTTTAGATCGTTTAAGTAAAATCGTCCAGGACGATCCAGGATCGTACGGAACGATCCACTGCGTACAGAATTGGAAATTTGTAGTTTTTGGGCGGTTTTTCATGTCTTTTGTATAAATAGTCCAAATTAGACTGCCACCCAATCTTTTTGTCATTTGATCTTCGTGCCTATTGAGAGAATAGCCAAGGGGAGAGTGGAAGAGAGCTTTCAAAGGAGGATTCCTACCATTGGAGCGAGAAGGCTTCACTTGGATTGCTAAGGTAAGAATCTCTACTTGTGAAATTGGATTTCTTCACTCTTTTCTTTCTTCCTTCTAGATTCTTGTGAGAAGATCATTCAAGAAGGTCCGGTTCTCTGCCGACACTTGGAGAGTGTGAACAGCCGAAGGGTTCTCTGCCCACACTAGGAGAGTGTGAACAGACATCGGTTCTCTGCCTACACTAGGAGAGTGTAAAAGGAAGAAGGTTCTCTGCCTACACTTGGAGAGTGTGAACAGCCGTAGGGTTCTCTGCCCACACTAGGAGAGTGTGAAAGGACGACGGTTCTCTGCCAGCACTGTGGATTGTGTAAAAGGACGACGGTTCTCTGCCGCACCGGGTAGTGGTGAAAAGAGGGTTTTGTACAGGCTTCTCCGCCTTGCTGTGGGTGCTAAAGGAGAGTCACTTTGTGGTATTAGTGCAATACTCAGAGGGTGCCTCTGAGGAGTGGATGTAGGTCTGGTTATAGACCGAACCACTATAAATCTGGTGTCTTTTACTTTATTGCTTTTACGTTTCCGCACTTTGAATTTCAGTTTTAACAACTCTGTGGTTGAAAAACATTTTTCTACTAACTTTAAAAGAAAATTTTATTTCGGTTCAACTTTATTATTAAGAGGGTTTAAAATTTTTAAAACTACCAATTTACCCCCCTCTTGGTAGCCGTGGGACATTTACTTAGGCTTAACAACCTAATTACTGGACTCAACAGTTCTATCGGAGGTTTATTTTAAATTTTAGCCATATAGTGGCCCCGATAATAGATTGCGTAAAGGGAGAATTTTAGTGAACCGTTGCCGCCACTAAGCCTTCAAAGAAATCAAGAGATGAATGGTAGAAGCTCTGGTTATGAAACTACTCGACTTTTCTAAAGTTTTTGAAGTAACCTACGGCGCTTCAGGCATGGGTATTGGTGGAGTCCTTTCTCAAGAAGGACACTCCCAGTCGCTTAATTCAGCGAGAAATTGAATGAAACTAGGCAATGATACTCCACCTACGATAAAGAGTTTAATGCCATTATTCAGTACCTTAGGTATTTGAGACATTACCTACTCCCTCAAGAAATTATTATCATTTCGGATCACAAAGCTTTGTGATACATTAATTCCAAAAAGAACTCAATGTCCAACATCGTCGTTGGTTAAATTCCTGCAAAAGTATACCTACACGATCAAACATAAAACATGATCCGAGAATAAAGCAGCTGATACTTTAAGCCATTGAATGATGGTTACTTAATGGATTTGAGATGAGGGCTGAAGTAATTGGATTTGAGAGCATTAAAGAAGATTGCAAAGATGGCCCTAACTTTAAGGATACTTATTTGCTGCTAACTACTGTAAGTGATTGTATAATCCATGATTTCATCTTAGACGATGGATATTTATTCAAATCTCAGAAGCTCTGCATCCCCAACACGTCTCTTCATGAATCATTTGGGAATTACATGCTGGTGGATTAGCTAGACATTTTGGTCAAACCAAAACTATCGTTGCGATTGAAAATCAATTTTACTAGCCTAATCTTAAGCGTGATGTTAGTAGGTTAGTGAAGCGGTGTCACACCTGTTAGTTGGCCAAACAAAGGAAGCAAAACACATACCTTTACACACCTCTCCCCGCACCCAACTGCCCTTGGCAGGACGTGAGTATGGATTTCGTCCTCGGACTACCCAAGACCTTAAGGAAGCATGATTCTGTCTGTGTGGTAGTGAACAAATTCTCTAAAATGGCACACTTCATTCCCTGCTCTAAAACTTTTGATGCCTCTCGCATTGCAAAATTATATTTTGACAAAATAGTTAGATTTCACGGCCTACCTAAAACCATAGTGTTAGATAGAGACATTAAGTTCACTAGTTCTTTTTGAAAAACTTTACGACACAAAATGGGAACCAAACTCCATATTTTCACTGCCTTTCACCCCAAACAGATGAACAAACTGAAGTTGTGAATATAAGCTTAGGCAATCTCCTAAAGACTTTAGCAGGCGAACATATTCGAGATTGGGATTCCATGTTACCTATAGCTAAATTTGCTTATAACAACTCTATTAACCGAACTACGGGTATGCGTCCAGCTGAAATTGTGTAAGGGTATCAACCTAGACAGCTTATAGATTCAATCCCTATGAGTCCTAAGATTAGAGCATCTGAGTCTGCATCTGCATTTGCATCACATCTATAAGAATTGCATAAGGAAATTAATAAAAAGATTGAATAAAACAATGCTAACTATAAATTTAATGCAGACCTCAAGAAACAATTCAAAGAATTTGAGGTTGGAGACTTTGTAATGATTCAGATTTGTCCAAAGAAATTCCAACAAGGGACCGTTAAAAAGTTACAAGATAGAAGTGCATGACCTTTCAAAATATTATCAAAAATAAATAGTAATGCTTATGTGCTAGACCTTCCTAAAGGTTTTAACATTAATCCTACGTTTAACATCGAAGATCTTGTAGCCTTTAAGGGTCCAAAGTTTAACCCCTATAATATGTTAAATAATAAGCCTTGTGTGAACCTACCTGATGAGAACCCTAGCCTACATCAACTCCCAAACATTCCTACTTTATCCACTGTGGAGAAGATTGAGGCAATACTTAGTGATGAGATTATTTCCACTAAAGGCGGTGGTCGCCAAAGGTATTTAGTTCAATGGAGAGGGAAACGGGAGACGAAGAACACGTGGATCGACCGTGATGAGCTACAGAGTTTGGACGCCGATCTGCTAGAGTGGTACGAGAGTTCCATAGATGCTTACTGGATAGGGTCAAGCTTTCTCCCACCTGGGGAGAATGATGAGTACATCAGCCAGAGATTTATACATGTGTACCATCGACGGAATCGTAGATCGACCGCTACGATTCAGAGCCATTACTTTTAATGTATTTATGTTTTAATTATTTTGCATTTCAGTTTTTTTATTTTACCACTATGGGTAATGAGTTTTTATTGTAGCCCCAAAGGCATTTGAGCCTTTCTTCTTTTCAAATTTTCAGATTTTGAGTTCTTTTATGTGAGCTCTTGAGAGGAGAGGTGATGTGGAATGATGGAGGGGTCATTTGAATTTTCGAAAATTACTAATTTATTGGGTAAGGGAGGGATGGGGGCCGGCCAAAGAGAGAGCGAGAGGGAGAATTGTCCACATTCAATGTATGTGACCACATACATTTAATAGGGGTAATGAAATTTAAATCCAATCATTTAATTCATATTTGCACTAATTGAGGGGAATTTCCTAAAATAGTTGTAGGATATTTAGGAAAGATTTTAAAATTCAAATTCATTTGAATTTGAATTATGAAATCTTTCCAAATAAGATAGGGCTAAATTAGGAAGTTAGTAATGGTTTAATTGAATGATTCTTTAATTAGAATCTTAAATTAGGAATGGGATTAAAGACCTTTCAAAATTTAAAATTCAAAATTAAGAGATGGGAGTTAATTGAGGAGCAATAAGGGGAATAAAATTAATTGAATGGGGGGAGAAAGAGGGAGGGGGAATAGCGATGTCTAAGTTCAATGTATTTGGGTTAGGGATTAATTAACCAATAAATTTCAGATTTAATTAACTAATTTAATGAAAGAAGTTTCCAAAATTAATATAATTAATGAGAATGAATTGAAATCCAATTTAGATTAATTAGAATTTAAAATATTTCCAAATTAATGACAACTTAAATAAGGAAAAAGGGATTTTTGAATGGAAGTGGGGTTAAGGAAGGAGGTGGCCAGCGGTGGGTGGAGCCTTGGTGGATTTCAGCCAAGGGGAGGGAGTTAGAAGAAAGGGGCTGGGCTAGGCCAATGGTGTGGATGTGATGGGGTGAGAGGATCACGCCTTAGTGGAGGGCTTGAGGATGTGGCAGTTTAGGGAAATAAGGAAAAATAAAATAAAGAAAAAAAAAGATAAAACCACGAGCCTTGGACTCTCCCGAAGACTAACGGGTGATAAGATGCACTTCACCAAGGGACTTCAAACCAACAGTCCGAACCCATCCTACAGCTGGTGGAAACCACAATTCCCTCCATAGGGAATCTCACTAACGTCCTTCCAAATAAAAAAACTGCATAACAAAATTTTATTAAAACTCCATCATACCATTACACTAGCAAGGGCCTTTATATATAGACCTCAAAAATAAAAAAAACTAAAATAAGACGATCATGCCCCTAGGGCTTACATAAAATTAAATCCTTAAGGGTAAAAAAAAAATGCATAATTAAAATAAAAATTACAAATAAAAACTAAAGATAACGTAGGACGATCACGACCATCGATATTCAGCTCCTCCTCGGATAGGCAAGGACAGTTGGATGTCTGCATCAAGGGGTGAAGCCTAGAAGAGGCTCAAACGAAATACACAATGGCCCCTTCAGGTAAGCTCTTGGTTTATCTACTTTTCTTATTTCTTTCCCTTTTCCCTTACCCACCACCACCCCTAGCCACCCCTCCTTTCTGCCGGCTAAGCCTTCCCCACCTTTCATCCTTCCACAACCCGCGAGCTCCCCTCCATCGCCCCAAACCGCCGGCAACCCCAACCCACAACCCCAACCAACATATTACAACCCCTTTGGCTCCCTAGCCGTCGGCCTCCCTCCACCTAGCTTTACTATTTGAATTTCAAAATTCACATAAGCCTTCATTACCTTCCTAAAATATTGCTTTGTCAATTAGGAAAGTCCCTTTATTTAATTTCAATTAAATATTTGAATTTCAAATCCATTCCCTATTGATAAATCTCAATTTAGGAAGCATCCCTAATCGAATTAAATCTGAAATTAAATTTCAGATTTGATTTCCACCCATAATAAACACCTTGAGGCCACATACAGTGAACCTAGACATATTTCTTACCCTCCATTGCCCCCCCCCCCCCCCCCCCCCCCCCCCCCCCCCTCTCTTGCCAATTTGCCACCTATACCCTAAAAAAAAATCCTTCCTTAATCCCCTCTTAGCCGCGGCCCCTCCTAAGCCCAAACTTAGGTTTAATTTGAAGTTCAAATTAATTCTTCCCTCCCTAGAAAATCTGAAAAATTAAACTTCAAATTTTTCTTCACTAATCCCTCCTATTCCACTTACCTTATTTCCAAAGATCCTAATCCTAACCCTAGCCTAAATTCTCATCTTCTCCAAATTCCCTACACTTCTCTCCTCCTCTAATCCTTACACATATAAGGATTATTTTCAAGCCGCCGTCACCTCCATGATTGGCTGATCCGGAACACGAACATGGATTCATGTACAATTATCAAGGATGAACAGATCTTCTTCGATACCCTTTCTTTGACTTAAACTTGGATGTTGACGACACCATGGACAACTACATGGATTGCATTCTCTTCATATTAGTACCTTCCATTGAAGAACATCTTCGGATCGGGAATTGGCGAATCATCGAACACCCATCTACTTCCCCTCCTCCGGCTACCTCTCCGGCGAACAATACCGTAGGCCTAGTGGCTTCTCTATGGTTGCTTGTATTCTTCCTCCGCTAAAGCATTACTTTCATGAGCGAGAGGGAACTCAAGATGAGCATTTATAATTGTTAAGCCGTTGATTCTTGTTATCATTGCCCTAGTGTTACTTGACTTATTTTATTCTTATATTGTGAGCATCCTATTAATCTAGCTTGTAACCACATACTATTACATGAATTCCAATTGAAAAGTTAAAGGATCAAACTTGGCAAAAAAAAGCTTATAATTAGCAACTAAGGGATCCAAAAATTCAGCCTTGGCTTCTGCCCACTTTGCTATTTCTTTTCAATGGAGTTTTAACGAATTAAGTTCCGGAGTATATTTTGGGAAGGTAGATGGGTTTGTAGAAAAGGCACT
Organism: Dendrobium huoshanense; assembly: GCA_016618105.1. Lineage (NCBI taxonomy): Eukaryota > Viridiplantae > Streptophyta > Magnoliopsida > Asparagales > Orchidaceae > Dendrobium > Dendrobium huoshanense. The sequence goes on from CM028342.1 coordinate 39,695,772, forward strand.
ACCTATAGATTTCGCCCTCATTTTGCAAGGACTTTATGCTATGAGTTCTGGTTTCCTATAGGCGCAAACCCCTATGGTTAATTACCCCTCTCGATCATGAGAGAGAATTTTCAATTAAGGATAGTTGCAAATCAGATACATAGAGATACGTGTTATCTGGCATATAGTAGCAGCATTGGGCTTAGGTATTTGCAGAGTTTGGAGATTTGGAAAATTGATATTTAAAACAGAAATTTCACCATATTCCACTTAAAGCGGATGAAGGGGAATGGATGATGGACCCGATCAAGATCCCATGGTTTCGTCGTCCTGGGCCATCGTGGTCCCTGGTCAACTTAGTTAGAGGAGGTAGTCGATCCAACCTGACAGAAGGATCCTTGTCGGCAACCATGGGTTGCTTCGTCCAAGGGAACCTTATAAACCTTGGGTGGATGCTTGTATAAGGGGATAAATTTGAATCCACCTTAGCTAACAAAGGGCTTTGTGCCCTATTGATTATACCCTATTGATTCATATCTCAAGGATTTAATGCCACTAAGAAATGTATTGGCTTTGGTCATAACCAGTATCTCGTTGTGCCATTTGGCGGCAAAATCATTCGGTTCAGAGGGCCCGAGGTCATAACCGTTTATTATGCAGTGCCATTTGGCGACAAAACCGTTGGTCAGAAGACATGTGCCACAGCCTTAATGACAGAAGACTATTTGAGAATGAATCCTAGTGATATTTTTGACTAGACATTAGCTCAATGTGAGCTTAAGTAAATTTTGATTTGTCCACCCAGGCAAACTATTGCGACGGTGGATTCAAATTTAGTCATAATCACTTAAGTTATTTTTTGTTCAAGTTCAAGCTCATTGTCATTTGAGTTCAATCAAGTCCATGTCCAAGCACAGACTTGTGTTCACCCAAAATTTCGACAGCCTTCCAGTGTCTCCTCCGATTAAGGGAAAATATGAGAAACTGGGCCATCCCACCACGCACAATAAAGGCATGTGTGGTAGGTGTCCTTAGACACCGCAATTGTGATCTTCATTCCCACCACGCACAATAAAGGTGTGTATGGGATCTTCGAGGGTACCTGTTTAAAAAGATAGTTTGTTTTCCCCCTGCTCGAGGGTACTTATAAGTGACCCCGCCTCGTCGTAGGCGTCACACCTGTGTCTTATCCCACCACGCGCAATAAAGGCATGTATAGACAATTTTCTGGTGCACCACGAACTACAAAATAGGGATTTTAGGTGATCACCCGCCTCATCGTAAGTGCTGCACCGGAATCCCATCCCACCACGCGCAATAAATATGTTTATAGGTAGTTTTCCGATGCGCCATGAACTTCGAGAGCGGGAATCTGAGTTTAGGAGAATTTATACCTTTGTGGGGTTGTCGATGGTGTCGGCAACCCCTGAGGTGACTGAAAAACCTCACTGAACTGTTGAATAAATGGTTATACTGAAAGAGGAATGTCCACGCCCTCCTTCAATCTGATCCCCTCCAGCCTATGTAGTTCCATCAGATAACCTTCCACCACCTCCTGTATGCTCCTCACCTTAGTTTTAAGTGATATCATGGCTTTGGTGAGCTCTTCATCTCACCTGATCATTACCCTTCTCCCTTCCACCATCAATTCCATTGTCAAAGCTCCCTAGTTGACCTTGGTGTCCCCCAAGGTCTGCAGCCACTTCATCCCTAATATGATATCAATGCTCCCTATCTCCAATGGGAAAAATTCCCCCCTAACCTAAACCTTATGTATGGTCAACACTACTCCCCTAGATATCCCATGACTCATCTCTACCTTTCATGTACCCATAATCACTCCATAACACTTTGTATCCACCAATGTCACCCCCAATTGGTCTACGACCTGATTGGAGATAAAATTATAGGTAGTCCTATTGTCAATCAACACCACCTCCATGTCTGTTATTTCCCCCTTCACCTTAATGGTTTGACTCAGAGTGAATCTCACCACAGAATTCAGGGAGACATCCATCACGTCTAGATGTAACTTTTCCTCCATCTCTCTCTCTCTCTCTCCCCCAGACTCTCACCTTCATCCTTAGTTTTCTTGTCATCACAGATGGTGAGAACCTGAAGAGTTAGATCCCTATACTTGTGTATTGTAGTATACTTCTCATCACATCTGAAGCATAGTCCATTTGCCCTCTTCTCCTGCATCTCCCTCTCCATCGGTCTTCTGAAGTTCCCCCCACTTCCTCCTCCAATTGGATACTCCCTGGGAGTCTCATTAATGTTGTCGAATGAAGGCCCCTTAGGTGTTAGAAGGATGGCTAACATTCTGTAAGAACCGCATGAACTACTGCCTCTATCTCCCCTCTCCTGGAACTTATGATCCACCACTAATTGTGCCAACTCCATAGCCTCCCCCAAGTCACGAGGCCTCATGACCCTCGCTGTTGCTCGAATCTCTGATTTGAGCCCCTTCATTAAATTTCCCTAAAAAATAGTCTCTGATAGTCGATCAATTGGCTTGCCTGGTACTCATTTCTCCCGATAATGTTGTGGACCTCCGAAAGAGCACCGTGCGAACGGGTCAATTGGAAGGGACAAATTGGATCGTGCATACGACTAACCATTGGGGATAGAGGCTTTTGTTGAGTCCAGTAATTAGGTTGTTAAGCCTAAGTAAAAGTCCCACGGCTACCAAGAGGGGGGTGAATTGGTAGTTTTAAAAAAAATTTTAAACCCTCTTAATGATAAAGTTGAACCGAAATAAAATTTTCTTTTAAAGTTTGTAGAAAAATGTTTTTCAACCACAGAGTTGTTAAAACTGAAATTTAAAGTGCGGAAACGTAAAAGCAATAAAGTAAATGACACCAGATTTATAGTGGTTCGGTCTATAACCAGACCTACATCCACTCCTCAGAGGCACCCTCTGAGTATTGCACTAATACCACAAAGTGACTCTCCTTTAGCACCCATAGCATGGCGGAGAAGCCTGTACAAAACACTCTTTTCACCACTACCCGGTGCGGCAGAGAACCGTCGTCCTTTTACACAATCCACAGTGCTGGCTGAGAACCGTCATCCTTTTACACTCTCCTAGTGTGGGCAGAGAACCCTACGGCTGTTCACACTCTCCAAGTGTAGGCAGAGAACCTTCGTCCTTTTACACTCTCCTAGTGTGGGCAGAGAACCCTTCGGCTGTTCACACTCTCCAAGTGTAGGAAGAGAACCTTCGTCCTTTTACACTATCCTTGTGTGGGCAGAGAACCCTTCGTCTGTTCACACTCTCCAAGTGTCGGCAGAGAACCGGATCTTCTTGACTGATCTTCTCACAAGAATCTAGAAGGAAGAAGGAAAAGAGTGAAGAAATCCAATTTCACAAGTAGAGACTCTTACCTTAGCAATCCAAGTGAAGCCTTCTCGATCCAGTGGTAGGAATCCTCCTTTGAATGCTCTCTTCCACTCTCTCCTTGGCTATTCTCTCAAGAGGCACGAAGATCAAATGACAAAAAGATTGGGTGGCAGTCTAATTTGGACTATTTATACAAAAGACATGAAAAACCGCCCAAAAATTGCAAGTTTCTAATTCTGTACGCAGTGGATCGTCCTGTACGATCCTGGATCGTCTTGGACGATTTTACTTATACGATTTGAAACGACCCAATTTGTATATGTGTACGAAATGACTTCGTCCAACTGATCGTCCTGTACGAACTAGGTTCGTCCAGTACGAACGGTTATTACAAGGTCGGTTCTAGAAACTGCTGAAAACTGTTCTAAGTCGGTTAATCGTTTGGACGAAAATATGTTCGTCTGGACGAAAATTTTCCAGAGAGCCGATCGTCCTGGACGATTATTTATTTCGTCTGGATGAAAATTTTCCAGAGGACCAATCGCCGCGGATGATAATTTGTTTTCGTCTGGACGAAAATTTTCTAAAGAGCCGATCGTACGGTACGATATTTATTTTCGTCTGGACGAAAATTTTCCAGAGGACTGGTCGCCTCGTACGATGATAAAATTCATCTGGACGAAAATTTTACAGAGAACCCATCATCCGGGACGATAATAAAATTCGTCCTGGACGAATAGGACTTAGAAAATTTTTTCCAAGCAAGTTCCTATTCGTTCCAAGTGCTCTATAGGAGATAACTGACAAATCGTCCAGTACGATAAATATCGTCCTGTACGATCAGTATAGAATTTCAAGATCTCCTTATTTGTGTGTGTGAGATTTTATTCACTCAATTACAATCACTCCCTTTCAAAATTAATTCAAAGAAAAGGCAAACTTCAAATAAACAAAATATCTCATGTTGAATTTGATTTGAAGTTTTCGTAGTCTGGAGTCTGATTTTCCTGAAATGTTAGTACACACAAGAGCAAGTGCAAATCTTCAGAAATTGTTAGGAGATAACTATACATTTGAACAATAATGTTTGGAATCATCAAAACTACATAAGTTGCACAAATATAAATCATTCAAATAGCAACTATTCAAACAATCTCCCCCTTTTTGATGATGGCAAAACAATTATTATTTGTAAGGTTTCAAGTTAAACAATTTTCCTATCTCCTAAACTCCCCCTGAATTGATGAGTACATTAAAATAAGGAGGCATTAAGAATAATATTTTTGTTTTTCAAAAAATTTTAACACAATAAAAAAACTTGCAAACAAAACAATTAAAAATAGAAAACACAAAACACAACAGAAAACACAATAATTTCTCCTCTTTTTTGACAGCAACAAAAAGTAAAGAAGAAATAGACAAGAAATGTAAGAAATTATATGAAATTCATTTTTAAAATTTAATCTAAATTGTGATTGACATAGGGTATGCAATTTTTAAACTAAAGATATTAGGTCAATCATAGAAATTCATAAAATTTAAGAAGTGATATAACATTGTAAGTAAGAAGAATTTATCAAAGACATGATTCAATTTAGACATTTGACTATAGAAAATCATTACAAGAGAGATGTATAAAAATTCTATATTTCAAAGTTCAATAGAATATAAATGAACATAAGATTAATTTGAATTAAGAGATTGAACGAATTTGGAAAGAAGAGAATTACCTCATGTGGCGCTTTGCGCATCTTTTCAAAGTTTTGGAGCACATTTTTGTGCATTTTTCCTTGGTTGGGCTTATTTTGTGCCTCTTTTTCACTTTGCAAATTTTTGCAAATTCCTTTTGATTTTTGTACATTTGTACAATGTTCAAGAGTAATTTGACCAATTCTTTCCAAAATCTATAATCTAAAATTTCAAATATTTCTAGGTGCATAAATATCATTTGAGCATATAAATACAAAATAAGAAAACATCAAAATTGCAATAATAATATTAACTTTTATGTAGTCTAAATGAATAGACATGAATTTAAAAGTTCTAATTACAACAAGTTATAAACAAATTATAAATTTAGAAAGTCTAGATTTTCTAATATAGATAATCTCAAATTACAATCGAATTTAAGCACTATGTAGATTAAATAATACTAATGAAATTCACAAACATTAACCACATTTCAAAACAAATCTAATAGAAACAAATTTTCATTGATATTAAAATAACAGATTACAGAAAAGAAAAGAAAAAGAAAGAAAAAAAAAATACATTGAACTTAAAAACATAAAAACAAACACATAACAATAAAACATATAAGATAAAAACAAAACAAACAAAAAAAATACAACAGATACAGACATAAAAAACAATTTTACTGTTCTGGAGGAGGAGGAGGAATGCCGCCAAAGAGGTTGAAGTAGGAGGCCATCAACATTACATTGGTATTTATTAAAAACTACTCTCAAAACGGTTAAAATTTGCTCAAACTGTTCCTTCACACATCGTCCCGTACGAAACCAATTTCGTCCTAGACGATTTCCTCCAAAACAAATTTTTAAATTTTGAATTTTTTAAATTAAGAAAATCAAACAAAACATTCAGAAACACATAAAACATAAAACAAAACCAAAAATACAAAAACAATTCATTCAAAAACACACAAAATTTCATAAAAATAAAATAAAAAACAAAACAAAACACAACAAATATCAATGTTGCAAAGACATTTTGGTTAAGCATTCAAATCAATAACACCAAGCCTTGTTCTTAAAGTACTGAAGGTATCAAAGGCTAAAGGTTTTGTAAAAATGTCTGCAAGTTGATTTTCAGTTGAAACATGTATGAGTTCAATTTCTCCTTTGGATACATGATCCCTTATGAAATGATGCCTTATATCAATGTGTTTGGTTCTAGAATGTTGAATAGGATTTTTGGAAATGCAAATAGCACTAGTATTGTCACAATAAATTGGAATAGTGCCTATAGTTAATCCTAAATTAATCAACTGTTGTTTTAACCAAAGTACTTGTGCCACACAACTTCCTAATGCAATGTATTCTGCTTCTGCAGTAGATAGTGCCACTGAATTTTGTTTTCTACTAGACCATGAAACTAATGAATTTCCAATGAATTGACATGTTCCAGAAGTGCTTTTCCTATCCACTCTACAGCCTGCAAAGTTAGAATCTGAGTAACTAATAATTTCAAATGAAGAGCTAAACTTAGGATATCAAATTCCTAAATTTTGAGTTCCTAGAAGATATCTTAAAATCCTTTTCACTGCTGTCAAATGTGATTCTTTTGGATCTGATTGAAATCTAGCACATAAGCAAACACTGAACATAATATCTGGTCGGCTAGCAGTCAAGTAAAGTAAAGATCCAATTATCCCTCTAAATTTCTTTTGATCAACAGATTTTCCCTTAAGGTCTTTATCCAACTGAACTGAAGAACTCATTGGTGTACTAACAGGTTTAGCATTGTCCATTTCATATTTTTTGAGGATGTCCTTAATATATTTGGTTTGACTAAGAAAAGTACCTTCCTCAAGTTGCTTAATGCTAAATCCTAGAAAGTAATTTAAATCTCCCATTAGACTCATTTCAAATTCACTACTCATTGTTTTAGAAAAATCATCACAAAGATGTTTATTTGAAGATCCAAAGATGATGTCATCCACATAAATTTGAACAATAAGTATATCCTTTCTAATTTTCCTTAAAAAGAGAGTTGTATCCACACTTCCTTTTTCAAAAGATCTTTCAAGTAGGAAGGTGCTTAACCTCTCATACCAAGCCCTAGGTGCCTGTTTCAATCCATATAATGCCTTTTTTAATTTGAAAACATGATTTGGAAATTTAGAATTTTCAAAACCTGGAGGTTGTTCTACAAAAACATCTTCTTCAATTACCCCATTTAAAAAGGCACTTTTGACATCCATTTGAAACAATTTAAAACCTTTAAAACATGCAAAGGCTAGTAAAACCCTAATTGCTTCTAGTCTAGCTACAGGGGCAAAAGTTTCCTCAAAATCAATTCTTTCAATTTGATTATACCCCTTAGCTACTAATCTAGCCTTATTTCTAATGACTACTCCTGAGTCATTCATTTTATTTTTGAACACCCACTTGGTTCCAACAACACTTTGATCTTTTGGCCTTGTAGTCAGTTCCCAAACTTTATTTCTTACAAATTGATTTAACTCTTCTTGCATGGCCAATATCCAAAATTCATCTGAAAGTGCTTGATCAATGTTAGTGGGTTCAATAGTTGAAATAAAGGCTGAATGATTGACTTCCTTGTTTAATCCACGCCTAGTTCTAACACCCTCACTTGGTTCACCTATGATCAATTCCTTTGGGTGGTTTTTAGAAAATCTTAAATCTCTAGGCAAAGGGTCTTCTCTTTCTAAATTTTCTTCCACATTTTCTTCCAAATTTAATCTATCAATCTTTTGGGAGTTTTCTTCAATTTCTTCTTCAACAACTTTTGGCTCTTCCATGTTTCCATTTTCATCAAAAACAACTTGTGTGGTTTCCTCAATGACTAAAGTTCTTTTGTTGAATACTCTATAAGATTTTCCAACACTTGAATATCCAACAAAAATTCCTTCATCTGATTTTGGATCAAATTTTCCTAAGGCAGATTTTCCATTATTATGTATGAACACCTTGCAACCAAATACATGCAAATGAGACAAATTTGGTGTTCTACCTTTTAGCAACTCATAGGGTGTTTTATTCAAATTTGATCTCACATTCACCCTATTCAGAACATAGCATGCAGTGCTAACCGCCTCAGCCCAAAAATATCTAGGAAGCGAGTATTCTGCTAACATTGCTCGGGCGGCTTCTATTAATGTTCTGTTCTTTCTTTCAACTACTCCATTTTGTTGAGGAGTTCTAGGTGCAGAAAAATTGTGATCAATCCCCTTTTCTTTACAGAAATCTTCAAATCTTTCATTTTCAAATTCTCCTCCATGATCACTTTGTATGGAGATTATTTCACATCCTAGTTTTCTTTGTATCCAAGTTGAAAAATTTCTGAATTCCTCAAATGATTCACTCTTATGAAAAAGAAATTTAACCCAGGTGAATCTTGAAAAATCATCTACTATAACAAATCCATATACCTTTCCTCCTAGACTTATAGTGCTTACAGGTCCAAAAAGATCCATGTGAAGAATTTCTAAAGGTTTACTGGTCCTTAGATCTTTATTGGACTTAAAAGAGGACTTCACTTGTTTTCCTAATTGACATGCATCACATAGATGGTCCTTAGTAAAGTCTAGTTTAGGTATTCCTCTCACCAAATTCTTTTGGGTAATTCTTCTAAGATTTTTCATACTAGAATGACAAAGTCTCCTATGCCAAAGCCATGATTCATCAGAAACAGTTTTCAAACAAAAAATAATAGGAGATTGAATACAATTTAAATCTAGCATGTAGACAATGTTCACCCTTTTTCCATTTAAAACAATTTTCCCATTTAGGCTAATTATGCAGCTAGTAGGTAAAAATTTTACATTATAGCCCTTATCACATAGCTGACTTATGCTAAGCAAATTATGTTTTAAGCCTTCAACTAATAAAACATTATCTATGAAAAAGTTTTTCAAATTTCCAATCATACCTGATCCAACCACTTTCTTTGTGGTATTATCTCCAAGTGTAACCTTGCCTCCACTCCTGGCTTCCAGCGTTATGAATTGAGTTGTATCTCCAGTCATGTGCTTTGAACATCCGCTGTCCAGGTACCATATACTCTCACGAGGTCTTGTGTGAGAGTATACCTCTTCTTGATCTGTTTGTTCAGCTTTATCTGCCATCAAGCAAAGGTTGGTGACTTCTTCTTCTTTTTTAGTCTCAGATGAGTCTGAAGCTGAGTCCGCCCAAAAAGCCTTTTGAAACTTCTTGTTGCCCTTCTTCACCATTGGTTTCTCCTCTACCTTCTCCTTGCTAGGAGTGGCTTTGAGTTTTGAACAATCAGTCTTTATATGACCTGGTTTCCTGCATTCATAACAAATCACTTCATTAGAAACCTTGCCATTTCTGTTATACTTACCTCTATTCCATTGCTGGCGTCTCTTCTGCTTCCTTTTTAAAAAGCTTCTGAATTGTCTAGTCATCAGTGCAATATCGTCTTCATCCTCAGGTTGTGAGTGTTCACTTTCTGACTCTTCCACATTTAGTGCAATATTCTTGTCCTTTCTTGGTTCACCTGCATCAATCTTTCTTTGACTTACTCCTTGCTCGTAAGCAATGAGTGAACCAAGAAGATTGTCAATGGAATAAATGTTCAGATCTTTAGACTCTGTAATTGCAGTAATTTTAGCATCGTATGCAGTAGGTAAACAACGAAGAATCTTATTGACCATTTCAGCATTAGTTAATTCCCTACCAAGTGCATGCAAAGAGGTGACAATTTGAGTGAATCTTGTGTACATGTCAGATATAGATTCATTAGGTTTCATGCAAAATAATTCGTAGTCATGTAACAAGATATTGAGTCTTGATTGCTTAACCTCATTTGTCCCTTCATAAGTAATACAAAGTCTATCCCATATGTCTTTTCCGCTTTTACAAGTGGAAACTCGCATGTAGTCTTCAGATTTTAAAGCACAAAAGAAACTATTTAAATATTTCACATTTAATTGTGCTAAGTCACGTTCTTCTATAGTCCAATCTGCATAGGGTGTATCTACCCTAATTCCATCAACTAATCTAGTTGGTTTTGAGTAACCTTCCTGGACTAGCATCCACATGCGATAATCAAGTGACTGTAAGAAAGTAGACATGCGTGTTTTCCAAAAATCAAAAGGAATATTGTCAAACAGTGGAGGTCTAGTGATAGAGTAACCCTCAGGTGTGTTTCGGTTTCCAAATGTAGCCATCTACGTTAATCAAAAAGTAGTTCAAACTTATGATTTTGAAACTATGTTCTGATAACACTTGTTGAGTCCAGTAATTAGGTTGTTAAGCCTAAGTAAATGTCCCACGGCTACCAAGAGGGGGGTGAATTGGTAGTTTTAAAAAAAATTATAAACCCTCTTAATGATAAAGTTGAACCGAAATAAAATTTTCTTTTAAAGTTTGTAGAAAAATGTTTTTCAACCACATAGTTGTTAAAACTGAAATTTAAAGTGCGGAAACGTAAAAGCAATAAAGTAAATGACACCAGATTTATAGTGGTTCGGTCTATAACTAGACCTACATCCACTCCTCAGAGGCACCCTCTGAGTATTGCACTAATACCATAAAGTGACTCTCCTTTAGCACCCACAGCAAGGCGGAGAAGCCTGTACAAAATACTCTTTTCACCACTACCCGGTGCGGCAGAGAACCGTCGTCCTTTTACACAATCCACAGTGCTGGCAGAGAACCGTCATCCTTTTACACTCTCCTAGTGTGGGCAGAGAACCCTACGGCTGTTCATACTCTCCAAGTGTAGGCAGAGAACCTTCGTCCTTTTACACTCTCCTAGTGTGGGCAGAGAACCCTTCGGCTGTTCACACTCTCCAAGTGTAGGCAGAGAACCTTCGTCCTTTTACACTATCCTTGTGTGGGCAGAGAACCCTTCGTCTGTTCACACTCTCCAAGTGTCGGCAGAGAACCGGATCTTCTTGACTGATATTCTCACAAGAATCTAGAAGGAAGAAGGAAAAGAGTGAAGAAATCCAATTTCACAAGTAGAGACTCTTACCTTAGCAATCCAAGTGAAGCCTTCTCGCTCCAGTGGTAGGAATCCTCCTTTGAATGCTCTCTTCTACTCTCTCCTTGGCTATTCTCTCAAGAGGCACGAAGATCAAATGACAAAAAGATCTGGTGGCAGTCTAATTTGGACTATTTATACAAAAGACATGAAAAACCACCCAAAAACTGCAAGTTTCCAATTCTGTACGCAGTGGATCATCCTGTACGATCCTGGATCGTCCTGGACGATTTTACTTAAACAATCTGAAACGACCCAATTTGTATATGTGTACGAATTGACTTCGTACAGCTGATCGTCCTGTACGAACTAGGTTCGTCCAGTACGAACGGTTATTACAAGGTCGGTTCTAGAAACTGCTGAAAACTGTTCTAAGTCGGTTAATCGTTTGGACGAAAATATGTTCGTCTGGACGAAAATTTTCCAGAGGACCAATCGCCGCGGACGAAAATTTGTTTTCGTCTGGACGAAAATTTTCCAGAGAGCCGATCGTCCGGTACGATATTTATTTTCGTCTGGACGAAAATTTTCCAGAGGACTGGTCGCCTCGTATGATGATAAAATTTGTCTGGACGAAAATTTTACAGAGAACCCATCGTCCGGGATGATAATAAAATTCGTCCTGGATGAATAGGACTTAGAAAAATTTTTCCAAGCAAGTTCCTATTCGTTCCAAGTGCTCTATAGGAGATAACTGACAGATCGTCCAGTACGATAAATATCGTCCTGTACGATCAGTATAGAATTTCAAGATCTCCTTATTTTTGTGTGTGAGATTTTATTCACTCAATTACAATCACTCCCTTTCAAAATTAATTCAAAGAAAAGGCAAACTTCAAATAAACAAAATATCTCATGTTGAATTTGATTTGAAGTTTTCGTAGTCTGGAGTCTGATTTTCCTGAAATGTTAGTACACACAAGAGCAAGTGCAAATCTTCTGAAATTGTTAGGAGATAACTATACATTTGAACAATAATGTTTGGAATCATCAAAACTACATAAGTTGCACAAATATAAATCATTCAAATAGCAACTATTCAAACAGCTTTCACCAACACACCTCGATGGGTAGCAATATACAAGACCTAGTCACGGGTTTCCCCCACCCGATACAAGAGTTCAAATGGGGTTTAGTAAATGTGGGATCGAGTTTTCCATGTGCGCAAGCCCCCGTGGTTAATTACATCCCAGGCCGGAGCCTGAGAAAACTCTCGATTAAGGATTATACATTATCCCCTCCTAAATTGGGATTGACACGTGGGTATAGACTAGAAAATCCTATCCAAAATGAAGAAATGTCTGTAGGACTGAACCAACATGCGTGGCTCATACCAGCATTCGGAGGCTCTAGGGTACTAGAGAGAAACTAGAGAAAATAAAAGTTAAGACATTCAATCACATGCTTGAGAGAAGGATGGAGGTGGCGTCATCCTGTGATGCGGATAAGTAGGATTTATAGTCCCTGAAAGGAAGGGACCTACCTACTATTTAAGACATACTATGAGACCGAATGTAGTAGCCTTGAATCCTAAATCTAGGTTGTGCTTAGTGCTCTACGAAACACTAAGACCCGTATCCTAGCTAATGCGGTGCAAAACTTAGACTTATCCCAGCCTGGATTGGGGGAGCCAGCTAACCACCTAGTCGCTTCAAAACCATGCTATCAGGTCAATTATGAAAGTTAGGTGGGAGGTACAGTTTATTAAAAATAAGTCCGACATCTAGAGAATTTCCTAAGTGGTTATGGACTTATGTTGGGTGAATGCCCCTAGCTAATGCAATTAAATTTTAATTAATTAGTTACTAATGCAATGCATGCTAGTTAAAATATCAGCTCATGAATGCCTTGGATTTTAAAAAAACAGGCTTAATATAAAATAATTTTTAGAAAAGACTGTGTCTCCCTAGGTCCGGCACTTCATCCTCATAGGCCAGATTATCCAGACTCTACCCGCAGGCAGGGAGATGTCTTATTGCAAGGAAAGGGACATGCAGTAATATGCATACTAACCCAGACGATTCCGGCAGTTCCCTAGTTTCGTTAAATTTCTATGTTATTTAAACCTTAAATTTTAGAAATTAGTTATGAGTAGAAAAAAAATTTTATAATCCATAAAAGAGCATAACGCAATCCAGGCTAAAACAAGATCGGCATGCAAGAAAGAAACCTAGATAAAGCAGATAGTTCTAAGCGCAATCAGGTAAGCACATCAATATAAATCCACAAAAATAATCAACTAAATTTCCATAGGCAAACTGCCCTTATTACAACCCAGGGTATGTAGAAATTAAAGTGGTCGGGCACCACTGCCAACAACCCGAATTTCTAAGCCTATGACAGACGACAACAACTTTGAGTGGGATATTGGGTCTTTAAATCTTTAGTCTTCTGGATATCTTCTCCTTGGACTTCTTGGATTTCTCCTCCTTGGACTCCTTGGATCCGTCATGGCTTGAATATCCAAACGAAGAGACAATTCTCCTGTCTAGGGAGTATTGCCTTTTCTCTTTGGATATATGAAGCCATCCAGCTCGATCTTCCAAATGGAAGAAGACTCTCCCCTTAGGGATGTCTTCTTCTTTTAGAATTTGAACTGTATAAGAATATCTCAACTCAGAGTTGTTTTCATAACTCTTAACATTTATTACAAATAAAGTTTACATAAAATGGGAAGCAGTAAATTCTAAAACCCTACAAGATTATCCTAATAAAAATCCTAAGCAGTTTATATGAAAATAAAAGTGCTAACACCATTGACCCTGTGCCAAGCCATGCTCTTAATTTTGAGGGCTAAGCGCTCCACCTGTGCAGTTATAATTAATTTAGCCCTCATTTTATTTAGGGGGAGCTGAGCAAGCACCTGCATAAAATATTATTAGAAAATATAATGGTGCCCCCCCTTTTATCAGCTTAAGCATGACCACCTGCACGGAAGAACAATATATATATATATAACGCTCCAATCCTAGGGGTACATCTAGCGCTCATCACATCACAGAGTGCAATAAATGTAAGCAAATACACCAATCATTTTTCAAACAGTATGCAATGAAATCCACGAAAGCTCCGGCACACAACAGAAAAGTAAAACCCAGCGGCCTAACCTAGATCTAAAAGTGGTGCCCTAGCAAATCATTCTATGTGTGTGTAAGGCTTGTGTAGTTTGGATAGGTCCTAAATGGGGTAATTAGTTAAAATTGTTTAAAATTCAGGTCTGTTGTATGCCAGAAAAGGAAATTTTTGTTGAGATTCAAATATTAATAGATTAGAGTCCATTTTAGTTAGTATAGTTTTTTGATCAATTTTAGGAACTTATGATGATGATATTTGAAGTTAGGATTGTATTAGCCAATTTTAGAAAGTTCTGGGTCCTCCCAAGAACTAGATTAAGGGTCCAAAAGGTCACTATGGGAAAAAGGCTAAGTCTAGGATCCTTATCACCTTAGGAAAATACTAGACCTTGACACGAGCAGTTAGACAGGTAGTACACTAAAATCGGAGTTCTCTAGACACAATTATGAATTTTCCAAGTTTCGGGTCATAAATGAATTACAATTGACCAAAAAGTTGACTTTCTAATCTAGGCCATTTTCTGGAAACCTAAGATTTTTAATAAATACTAGGCCCTAATTGGAGTCTAATTCAAGTGAGTTTACCTAATTTGGAATTTTTTACAATTAGTTATGGATTTTCTAAGTTCAGGGTGTTTAAGGGAATTTCTAAATTTCCTAATAAAGGGTTGTTTTTATTGTTTTGATCCAAATCAACTCCAAACTGATTGGAATCACTCCCAAAGGTCAGGAACGACCTAATAAAGTGTTCCCAAGTGTTTGGAGAAAATTTGGAATTTTAAATAATTTTTAATGATTTATTAGGGGCAAAATAGTAATTTCCACCTATGGTCAAATTAGGGGTCAACCTGAAGTCAAACTAGGGAGCCCTATTTATCTAAAGTCAAAAGTCGGATTTTGAACAAATCAAGCCATTATGGGTAATTTTATGTCCTAAAATGTATTTATTGTAATTTTCGGAAGGTCTCAGGGCCTTATTTAACAAGTTAATTAGGGTTGATTAGTTAAGGGGTCTAAAGACTCCTAAAAATTCCAAAAAAATTCTGGGGTGTTTCAGATGTCACTAAGTTTAAGTGTTTAAGTTTTCATGTCGATCCGGGATCTATCCTAGCTCCTAGAAAACTTCTAAGTTCGCTAGATGGGTCCTTAATTATTGTCCTTAGAGTGTCACTACATTTTAGGAGTTAAAAGTGATGTTTTAGCTAACCCTCAAGATAATAAATGCATGGGAGTACAATAATGAAATAAACACACAATGTCATTAGATCTAGGAGAGCCTAAGTTAAGTGCTCGTTGTGCGACCTACACATGCAATCTACGAAAAATAAAAGGAAAGACACCTAATGGAGGAATTAGTGAATGATTGGAACTCAATCACACACTAATCATCTCTCCCATGATTGCTCTTCATTCATAGAACCTATGTCTAAAATTTCATGAAATAGCGGATCTCCCGGAATTAGGATTTAAACTATATATAGTTTTAAAATGCTTTAAAAAATACTTAAAACTAAATAGATTTTGAGGAAAATAGATAATTAAAAATAAATCAATTTATAATAAATAGATATATGGGAGACCCGCTGAACACGCAATCGAAGCTTCAAAACAGTTTGAAAATAATTTGTAGTTTTAAAATAATTATAATAATAATTACATAAATGATATTAAAATAGTCTCATAAGCCAATCCAAACAGGAATCTATCCAGAAAGCCAACAAGGGATATTGAAAATAATTTTAAAATAAAGCCCTCATTTTTCTGGGAAGAACGAGGGGTTATACACAAAAATCCGATTCAAAACGAGGAAGATATGATTTTCCGAAGTTTAAATATAATTATAGGATATTTTAAAATAGTGTCACTTTACTGTTTTTGGAATAACAGAACGTACAGACATAATTTTTATCTAAAAAAAGTCTTAAACTGTGAAGAATTCAAAATACACCCAAACCAAGGTGCTGTGCATCAAAATTCGACTTAAAACGAAGAAGTTAAGCAATTTCAAAGTTTAAAGATAATAATTAAATAGTTTTAAAATAATTTTATTGGCTGTTTTGAAAATAACTGCATACAGACCCAAACATTTTGAGTAAAGCTAGCTCCAGAATGTGCAGAATTCAAATACGCTCAAATCAAGGTGTTGTGCGTTAAAAACGGAGCGAAAACGAGGAAGATACGAATTTTGAGAGTTTAAATCAATAAAAGATAGTTACAAATAAACAATTATAGAAAATAGTACAATATAATTAAAAATAATCTCAAAAATAATTAATAGTAGTAATGATTATAAAATAAAACTTAAACATCAAAATAATAACTTAGACTAATAGTAATTAACATAAATAGCTATTAAATAATAATATAATAATAATTATATTAAAATAATAATTTAAATAAAACAAAATAAAAGGTTATTTTACTGTTTTAATAATAATCAAAAAAATATATACATTATTTTTATAAAAAGAAATTTTTCAAATGTAGAGAATGAAAATACGAACAAAACGAGGTATTATACGTCAAAAATGGATAAAAAATGAATTTTCTATGATTTTTTGAATTAAAAATAGGTTTAAAATTAATTTAAAATTAATTTAAATTATATCAAACGGCGGTGGCCAATCGCGGGATGACACGCGGCGACGGCAGTCGAAACCGCAGGCGGCGGCTCGGTGCGCCACACGGCAGCCTCCCGTTGGCTGGCGCGGACTCCGGAGACGGCGCAATCATCATGGGATGATTAAAAAGCGCGTGGGGTCCATGCGCTTTTACTCATCCACGTAGGATGAGGACTTGCACCCGTCTGATCCGGCGTGATTCAAAATGAAAAGCCACGATCGAGTAGCACGAGAGAACACACCGCGGGATCAGATTCCTGGTCGAAATCCCGCTCGGAACGGCTGCTTCCAGACCGTTGATCAGTAGATCAACAGTTCAAACTGGCTCCCGCTCATGCAGAACAGATTATGTGCCCTAGAACCATTTTTCATTTCGTTCTCTCGATTCACTCAATATAATTTCATAAAATTTTAAACACGAGTACTAGGGACGAAGAGCATTCATGGGGTTATATTTTTAGGATTTAATATGCGATATATTGAAAGTTAATTAGATCTAAGTGCTCTAGCTAGGGTTTACGATATACCTCAATCCACATGGTGGATTCGGAAGATCTTGGGCTCGTTGGACTCAGGGATGAACCGTAAACAAGATCCTAGTTGACGTCGAGCTCCGGAAAGGCCTCGATCGATCAGTAGGAGCATTGGAAGAGATTTTCCCTCGGGTTTGCCGGGATCTCACCGCCGGCGACGCCTTTTCGTCGGGTTTGGATTGGAGAAGGTAGAAGAACCTCTCTAGAGCTCTCACACGAAGTCTCAGGTGTTGAGGCGGTCTCGAGAGAGAGCAAGAAAAAAAAGTCCAAAAAAGGATCAAAATTTTGCTATTTAAGGACCCTAAACCTAAGGTGAACGGTTGGGATTAATTCCTGAGGTGATTTGGAGGGAAATAGGTCGGTTTTGGCCATGGGTTGCAATTCAAAATGAAGGGGGGCTTTATATTCCATTAATTAGTCATTAATCTCATTCAAATAGGTGATTATGACCTATTTATGACCTGATTTGACCAAGTCAACGCTTGACTTGGTCAAATCAGTCAATTAGGTCCAAGGAGAGTGAGGTTCGAGCCATGAAGCCATGAAATTAATTTAAAATTAGTTTTAGGCTTAAAAGGCTCAAATCGGTCAACCCTGGTTGACTTGGTCAACTGGGTTGACCCGGGGTCCAAGTCAGGGCTCAACAGACTTGACTCGACTCACTGAACCCATTGGAGAGATTCTTGGGGTCTGGCTTGGTCAATTTGACCAAGTCAACTCTCCAAGCTTGATTCTGGGCAAAATTGAGGTCAACAAACGGACCCCCAACAGGAGTGGCGAACAATTAGTGAACCGCTCGTGTTGGCGTTGACCGACTAAGCCACAGAAAGTAGAGAAGAAAACATGAGTATCAAAAGATCATGAATGAAAGAATATCAAGAAGATGGTGGAAAAAGAAAGAGATTTTTCTCCTGGCCTTGCCCCATAGTGGGGGCAGAGCCTAGGAAAGAAGAAAAAGAAGCAGCAGTGTACAAGTCAAGAATCACCCAAAATGGTGAACTAGTAGTAGGGTCTTTTCCTGGCCTTACCCTCTGACAATGATAGAGCCTAGGATAGGACCAACAGTAAAGATCACCTAAAAATGTGAAAGAAAGCTAAGGAGATTCTCCTATAGTCTTGCCCCATAGTGAGGGCAGAGCAGAAAGGAGAATCAACAGCAAAGGTCATCACCAAGGTGAGGAAGGTAAAGAGATTCTCCTCTGGCCTTACCCCATAGCAGGAGTAGAGCCCAGAGAAGAACCACAAGTAAGGTAGCAAAAGCCTACCAACTATCTGTCTAACTATATCGAATCAACATAATAGAAGGTGAAAGGGTCCCATATCCTCCTGCCTATTTCAGGACAATAGATTGGGGTGACTCAGTATCTGCCTGACAAAATTGGGTCAGCAAAGAGAGGAGTCACGATGCCTGGTGTCTGCCTAATCGAAACAAGACACTCAGGAAAAAAAAAGAGTGGCGAGGAGTTGGGTACGAATGTGAGAAGCAAAAAATAACAAAATAACATTCAAAGAGCTACTCTAGCAGCTAAGAGTTGGGTACGAATGTTGTAATAGGTTAGTGAAAGAAACTGGGGAGTTGATTTTTCAATAGAAAATCAGAGCTCCTGGAATTGTGGTGCTAACATCTGAGAACAGATGTACTACATCACAACTAAGAAAATAACTCTGAGGTGACAAGGGAGCACACCTGACTCATATTCTGATAATCATGAGTGAGATCTATGATTAATATAAGACCACAGTGGTAACACCTGCCATAATCAGTTAGGACCCTGTGCGAAGTGAAGCTAACACTGTCACATTCATAGGACTACTCTGGCAGCTCATAGTAGTTCATGAATGGGAGGTAGACTGCCAAAAGAGGGCAGCAGGGGGCGATCTCTTCTTAGAAAAATCTAAGCCCAAAAAGTGGTGATGGTTACATCTCAAAACACAATGTACTCCATCACTAACGAATAAATGCATATAAAATCATATGAATTAATCGACCAACTAAGTGGGAACTCAACCTTAAAGAGATCATCAAAGTACTCTCAAGGGAGGAGAAAGATAAATTTTTAGGGAATTTGAGCTCTTAAAGAGTTTTACCGGGTTCCTCCTGTGACAAGGGAACCCGGGTTTTTATTCTCCTAAGAGCTTCCCTCTTTTTTTTTATTCATAAGTATATACTTTTTTTTTTGAATAATTTTGGTAACCCAGATCATGTTCACCACTTGAATAGAACTGGGAAATTTGTGCTTTTGGAGAGTTTTACCGGGTTCCTCCTGTAATAAGGGCAACCGGTTTTGCTCTACTAAGAGCTCCCCTCCTTTATCACACATAAATTTTCTAAATTGGGGGTATTTGATGGTTTTGATAACCCATACCATATTCATCTTATATGAAGGAACTGAGGAGCATAATCGTATAGAAATTGATGTACAACTGAAATTATCATTAGGATAGAGGATCAACACTACCATATTTGACTAGCATGGGATAGTGTGGACCCTGTATCCTATCTCAAAAAGAGTCTAAAACCGTGACGCTAACATCCTTGATCACATTCAACTCATATGAATGGACTAGGGGCTACATCTATCAAATCAGGACTGATAGGAAAAAGAGGCTCAACTAGGGATAGTGGATCTCCATCACCATTCCTGACTGTCATGGGGTGGTGTGGACCCAATATCATCTCCCAAAAACTAAACTCAAACTATTGGCTTTGATATCCCAGACCACACTTGGGGTGACAGGTGAAACTGGGGGACTAAGCCCAACAAAGGGGAGAACAAACTAAAAATTTATATGCGATAGCACCAACGTGATTGGTGCGCACAGACAAAAGTACAAAACATCCCTACAGCGTATTAGCGTATCACCTCTAAGAATAGCTTCATACTCTTCTAAGCAACGTCGCGTGGTAGAGGACAAATCGTTGTGGCCACGCAGACTGCTGAAAATTAAGAAGAATCCTTTTAGGAGCTACATATACAGAGGGATATTTACAGGTGATAGGGAAGCTCCCCTGTGAAGTACTAGACTCAGGCATAGTATTTTTTCAAGTACTGCCCGTTGATGACAGGCATTGGGTGAACGCCATTTGCATCAACAAGTAGGTAGGCACCACCTTCATAAACTTGCTCTACAGCAAAGGGGCCTTCCCAAACAGGCTCAAACTTACCACCTCGCCGACGGTGCGAGATGATAGGCCTACACAATACAAGAACTAACTCGCCTACCCGGAAAGCATGGGGTCTAACAAGGTGCTTGTAGTGTCGTGTCATTCGGGCCTGGCTTAGCTTAAGGTATTGATAAGCTCGTAAGCGAAGCTCATCTAAACCATCCAGCTCTTCCAACCTTAGTCAGGCATTATCTTCCTCAGATAGATTGCAACTAACTGCGACACGCAGTAAGGGGAGCTCGACCTAAAGTGGGAGGACTGCTTCAGCCCCAAAAGCTAAAGCATATGGGGTGGACTGATTAGGAGTACGGTAGGTAGTCCTATATGCCCATAATGCTTCAGGTAACTTATCATGCCATTCTCTTTTATTTGCAACAAGGATTTTCCTTATCAGTTGCACAAGAGTCTTATTAAATGCCTCTGCCAAGACATTGGCTTTAGGGTAGTAAATTGACGAGTATCGCCAATTAATGTTATGGTGGCGGGCAAATCTGGCAATTTTGGTGCTTATAAAGGACGGGCCGTTATCTGAGATTATACGGTGCAGAATACAAAAGAGATAAACAACGTTATCGCAAAAGAAGCGCATCACATCTTCTGATTTAACTTCCTTAAGTGGGACAACCTCTGCCCACTTAGAGAAGTAATCAGTGGCGGCTAAAATGAACCTATGACCCTTAGAGGAAGGAGGGTCTATAGGACCCACCACATCCGTGCCCCAGCCCTCAAATGGCCAAGAAGAAATAGTAGGGTGCAACGGATTAGGGGGTTTATGAATCACCGTACCATGAATCTGACACTGGTGGCATCTCTTAGCGTGCTCCATGCAATCGTGGATCATAGTCGGCAGTAGTAGCTAAGGCGTTTAATTCTGCCTTTCATTTTAGGTCCAGATTGATGGGCACCATAAAGCCCATAATGTATCTCGCTCATGACTCTTTTAGCATCTTCTTTACTGAGGCATCTCAACCACATTTGATCAAAAGAGCGTCGATACAGAGTTTCATTTACATAGGTGAATGATAAGGCTCTCTTTCTAATTTGAGCAGCGAGAGACCTATCATCTGGAAGCCTACCATGTTTTAAATACTCTATGAAGGGCTCTCTCCAATTTGACTCCTCATCCACAGCAAACACTACAAGGGTCTGATTGGGAGAAGACAAGTCCGCGGGGCACAAAGCTTGACGATACTGGACAATAATAGACACTGGGTTTACAGTAGGGTCGGCTAATTCTTTTGCTAACTTGGCCAATACATCTGCTTTTCCATTTTCAGATCTAGGGACCTTAGCAAAAGTTACTTCTGGTATTAAGCTCAGGAGCTCCATTGCTTTATTATGATATAGAATAAGCTCAGGCTTAAGTACTTTGTAGACTCCAACTACTTGATTGATTATCAGTTTGGAGTCTCCAAAGATCTTCACCCGCATAAGATTCATCTGAATTGCTAACTCTAACCCCAAAATCAGAGCTTCGTACTCATCTTTGTTATTGGTACGAGGTTCTGATAAACTATAGGACTACCGTAGAGTATGGCCTTCAGGAGACACAAAAATCAAGCCTAATCCTATCCTAACTGTAGGAGTTTCATATGGACTTGAAGCTTTAACGGATGACGCACCGTCAAAGTAAAACTTCCAAGTAGGGGACTCCTGTTCATCCACACTCATGATGAATTCATCAGGTAGCTCATCGTTGAGTGGATCGGGTGATCGGCCAGAAAGTCAGCTAGAGCCTGTCCTTTGACGGCCCGCTGGGGAATAAAAGTAATATCAAATTGCAGTAGTATCATAGACCATCGTGCTAGTCGACCTGAAAGGGTCGGATGGGTCATCAAGTACTGTAATGGGTTGACTCGAGAGATCAGATTGATCTTATGTGATAGCATATAATGCATAAGCTTCTGTACCGCGAAGATCAAGGCTAAACATTACTTTTCTATCACTGGGTACTTAAGCTCTGCAGGTATTAGTCGCCTGCTGAGGTAGTACAAGACATTCTCCTTTCCTTCCTCATTCTCTTGAGCCAACAGTACATCTAGAGACTCATCCAGGGTCATAGTGTAGAGAATCAATGGCCTACCTGGGATAGGTGCAGCTAAAACAGGGGGGTTCATCAGGTAGCGCTTTATGCTCTCAAAGGCCTCCTGACAACTCTCATCCCATTGGAATCGGGCATCCTTCTTCACTAGTGCAGAGAAAGTATGACACCTACCAGAAAGATTGGAGATAAATCTCCGCAAGAAAGCTAGTTTACCCTGAAAGGATCTCAACTGGGTAAGACTCTTATGGGGTTTTAAATCTACTATAGCCTTGATCATAGAGGGATCTATCTCAATGCCACGGTATCGAACTATGAATCCTAAGAACTTTTCTTCATTGACTCCAAATGCATATTTTAAAGGATTCATCTTTAAATCTAACTTGCGCAGGCGTTCAAAAACAATTCGCAGATCTCTGAGGTGATCTTCACGGACCTTATTTTTGACGACCAAATCATCCACATAGCACTCAACTTGCTCATGTATCATCTCATCAAAGATGATAATCATGGCCCGTTGATAGGTGGCCCCAGTGTTCTTGAGACCGAAGGGCATAACCTTGTAACAAAAGACACCTATAGGTGTCCGAAAAGCAGTAAACTTCTCATCTTCAGGGTCCATCTTTATCTGATTATAACCAGATGAACCATCCATAAATGAGAAGATGCTATGGGATGATGTTATATCCAGCATAAGCTCGGGAATGGGAAGAGGAAAATTATCCTTAGGACACGCCTTGTTCAAATCACAGAAGTCGATACAGACTCGTATCTATCCGCTCTTCTTTCGGACTGGAACAATGTTGGCAAGCCAAGTGGGGTACTTCTCTTCCCTAATGAAACCAGCTTCTATAAGCTTCTTGGTTTCAGCAATTACCTGTTGTTCAATTTCCAATCTCATCCTACGAGGTGCTTGTTTAATAGGGACTATATCAGGCTTAATGTCTAACTTATGGACTGCTACCTCTGGATTTAGACCAGGCATCTCGGTGTAGTTCTAGGCAAAATAGTCTCTAAACTCTGATAGTAACTTGATGTATTCTTGAGCCTCTGAATCAGATAGTAGGGCACTATGAAAAATAGGCCTAGGATCTGACTCAGTGCCTAAGTTTATCTCACGCAGTTCGTCCATGACTGAAGTTGCGCCATCTTCAAACTCTTGTGGAGCATCAAGTATTCTATCATCGCCACTATCCGAGTCTTCTTCGTCGGCAAGAGAAACAACTGGATAGGTGTGGGAAATGACACGAATGCTGGCATCACTAGACTGATTTAACCCCATATAACCTACGCCTCCTAGACCTTGGGGGAAATCGGTCTGCCAAACTCGGGCCTGCTGTAGAGCCTCTTCGTCGGGCCAAGTGGAACGAATGAGACCCCGCTCAACAAAGCTCTCTACAGTATGTGAAAAGTAACGAGGGGCACTCCTGACCTCTATGTCCATAGCGGTCTCCTCTAGATCCTGTCTCACAGGACCCAGTGGTGCACCTATACTACGGGGTATAGAGGGACATTCCCTAGGTCGGGCTGGCCCAAATGTATTGTACAAGCGAGGTATGGGGTTGTGGCTACCCCAAATTGTATCATTGTCATCAACTACAGGAGTGTCAGAAGATCTCTGACTGGAATCTCCAACCCCTATCCCGCGTATCTGATGGGGGGAAGGTTGTCTGGTAGTAGTCTGACGTCGGAAGTCCTCTTCCTCGTCTGAGCTAATATTAATAACCAATCCACCTTCAGGTATCAAATGGCTACTAAGCATAGGTAGTAAATCATAGCCTGCAGAATATGGAGGTGGTGAAGTGACTGGACGCTGAAGAACATCGATCATTTCATCGTCGGAAGAGTCAGACTCTACAGTCAAAGAAGAAGTGTAAAGGTTAGGGGGAGGAGGTGTGCGAGTGTCGTGGTTCTGCAGCTCACGGATCGCAATTCTACCTCTCCCTCTACCTCTACCTCCCCTGTCTCTACTAGGGGGAGCATCGTGCCTCACTGTAAACTGAGAGGGATCTCCATCTGAATGGGCAGTGGGAACACCTAGCTCAATACCAACCTGTGCTGAACCCTATACTGACGATTGAATAGAACCCTGTGCAGGTGGTTGCATAGGATCCAGTACAACAGTATCAGGTATCGCTGGGGACTGAGTAGGTGGAGCTCTACGAGCCTTCTGAGATACGTAGTACTTGGCGTCGTCGTACATAGAGATCTCATACACGGAAAAGGGCTGGGTATCTCCAGAAATGGTATACTCAACATCATTCCTCAGAAACTTCATATATTGGTGCAAGGTAGAGGGCACCATTCCATACTCATGAATCCAAGGCCTTCCTAAGAGAGCCTTATATGAAGTATCAGCCTCAATCACATGAAACTTTGCCTCAGTTAGAAAATTTCTGAATTTCAGAGGCAGGGTGATAGACCGTAGAGCTCGTTAGCCTTGGTCATTGAAGCCTTTCAACATGATCTTGTCGGAAGTGAGCTTCAGATGACCTAGGGAGAGGCTCTTCAAAGTTTCATGGGTTAGTATGTTTACTTAAGCTCCTTGGTCTACGAGGACCCTGTTCAACTCATAACCATTGATTTTAGCAGTGACATACAAGGGACGATTGTGCTCAGTAGTCCCTAAAAGGAGATCACGACTAGAGAAGGTGATGCATGGCGTGTTGTACAAATGCCATGCCTCATCATCGAGGTCGGAAGTAAAGAATGCTTGATAGGTCTCTGGTTCAAGCAAGGCTTTTACCAGTGTCTCTCTCAAGTCGGGTGACAACATCAAAGCATCATAGACACTAAGAAGGGAAGGAATTTTCCTTAGGTGAGACAACACATTATAATCAACCTCCAGCTGAGGGCCTTTCCCTTTCTCCCTAGGCTGCTCCTAGAAGGAAGGGATAGAGTCATCCTGCTGGGTAATGATATTTTTATCTTTTATATTTTTAGCCAACCTAGGTGGAAGGACCTTTCCTGATCGCAGATGAACTTCTTGTATTGATTCATCCTCAACAAGAGATTCCTCTGGTTTAGTGGTGGTGGCAGGTGTTGGTTCTAAGGAAAGTACTGAGAGTGGGTTCTCAGATTCATCTGCTGAATTCATGTAACATCCACCCTCTGGTATCACAAAGACTGGTTCATCTTCATACTCAGACTCAGACTCTTCACCAGAATCATTATAAGAGACATGTAAAACATGAAAAGAGCGAGTTCTAGTAGAAATAGAAGCAGCAGAAGTAAAGCTAGAAGCAGTAGGAAAAACAGAAGGAGAAGAACACTAAAAGTAACCAGAATCACCTTCTTCTATTATTTCTTCATCAAATGAAGGGAGAACAAAGTCCTTCAGCGTAAGCGCTGGAAGGAACCCTGTCTTTCCCTCAGAGGTTACAACATATTTTTCTCTTTCATACATTTTCTTATTACATAAAACAGAAGAAATGTGCTCAGTAGGCACTACAACAGAAAGAGAAGAAGAAGAAGGTACAAGTGTTGGAGTAGTAATTGCAGGGACAACTGTCGACTTGGCCTGTGATGACCTCCTTTCAACTGCCTCTGAACTCTGAACTACACAATCTATCATCCTATTGGTCTTCTTGGAGAGTGCTAACTGCCACTCTCCCTAAGAACTCAGGGGTAAACTACCACTACTACCCTGACTGTCACTTTGGCTGGGGCTGGAAACCATCTGAACTGTCTGAGGGCCCTTGCCCCTGGGCTGCACTAGGTCACTATCCTGGAGGTGTATTTGTCCTGTGGCCATCAACCTCTCAACCTTGTCCTTGAACATAAAGCAATCCTCTAACACATGCCCAACGTATCTGTGGTAAGGACAATAGAGTGGGTGCTCAGTCTGACCCTCCTCCTCTACTCTATTGTTGCTGGGAAAGGTAAGTATGTTTTTCTTAGTAAGGAACTTAAAGATCTTCTTCACACTCTCCCTTTTGAAGGAATATTCCTTACTAAGCTTCTCCTGCAGAAACTGCTGACTCTCTGGAGTCCTACGGGAGGTCCTAGGCTGTGCTGTTGGTTGACTAACTAAGCGTGACTGCTGTGGAGGTGCTGAACTGCCTAAGGGCCTCTTGCCCTTATACGCTGGTCCCTGAGTATTGTGTACCTCCCCTCTCCTGGGTGGAGGTGCCCCTGAAAACTCCTGCCGCTGAGGTCTGTGCGAAGGCTGACTCTCAGCCTTAAGAGGGACTGCATCGGGTATGCTGTCCTGTAGGCTGGTGACCTTGGTCAGTAGCTTCTGAAAGGTCCGTATGGTGAAACCCTTCAGGTATGGAGCTCTGGGACCATCTATGTTCTTCAACAAGATCTCAACTGCGTGCTACTCTTGCAACTGTGGCTCGTACTGTAAACTGAGGTTCCTCCATATGACTATGTAGTATGTGAGTGACTCTCTAGGCCTCTGTCTGGTAACTAATAACTCCCCAACTGTAACTCAGTTCTCATTGCTGACAAACCTCTGGATGAACAATTGTTCCATCTCTGCGAAAGTCCTGACTGAGTCATTGGAGAGGTCGGCGTACCAAGCAAATGCCACCCCCGCCAAGCTACTAACGAACAATCTCAACATCAGCGGGTCACTCCCTCCTATATTGTAACATATGTCCCGATACTAAGCTACATACTGCCTCGGGTTCCCAAACCCGTCGAACACTCTAAACCTAGGAGGAATGAAACCAGGAGGGTAGGGCTCCTGCTCGTACTCTATCAGGTAAGGCCTCCCTCTACTAACTGACTCTCTAGTCTTCCTGGAGGAAATGGTCTGTTCTACCTTCTGGGCAATCAGATCCTGAAGCTGATCTGCTGACAACTGAGCTGGCTGACTCTGAACCACTAAAGGTGCTGTAGGCACTGCTCTCTGGACCTTGTCCACTCTCAGGGGGTCTAGTACAACTAGGGGCACAACTGGCTGCTCTCTAGAAGTACTGGCAGCGGCTACACCTGCCACTTGGGGCACCGCCCCTAAGGCTGTCAACTGTGCTGTCATGGCTACCATGGCTCTGGCCATCTCTGCCATCTATGCCTGGAGGTTCAGGACTGTAGCATCCGTATCAACTGATCTGGGAGATCCACCCACCTCGGGCTCTCCCTGCTCATCCTGGTCCTCAGGCTCTCTCTAATCCGAGTGACCTCTACGGGTAACTACACAAACCCGGTGAACTAGCACTTCCTCATCGGAATCCACTAGTGTATCATCATCATCTAAAAAGGCTCGTCACATCGCCTCTATGTACGGGCTCATATGAGAGTTGATCATATGAGTGCTAGGGGCTAACTCTGTCTCAATCCGTACTGGCGATCTGTCTGGGGTAGAAACTAAACCATCATCGAATGCCATCGGGACTGCCTCAGACCCGGAAGGAACTGCCAAATCCATCTGATCAACTGCCTCATCTTGCTGCTCTATCTCTGCCAGTGGTGCTGACTCAACTAATTGAACAGGGTCGATAGGGGTGTTCGCCTGTCGACGTCTCCAAATCCATATGGTACTATGGGGTGCTGCACTAGCAGCTGACTGCTTCGGTACTACTATCTCTGAACTGACCTGAGGCCGGGCAGGCTCCTGCTGCTGTCTCCGTCCTCGACGACGTGGACGTCGTTCTACCACAAGAGCCACTGCTGGCGGCCTAACTACTGGAGCTGTATCTGTAGGCTGCTGAGGTGTCCGTCCTCTCCTCCAACTGTAAAGTCTCCTAGCGGTCTGTCCTCATAACTGAAAGGTGGCCTAAGAAATTTGATGAAGTAACTTCTGCCGATCAACAGGACCCCTACTACCTGCTAGGCGAACGATGTTTCGAATCTTCTGGGTGAGGGCTCGAACACCAGCGTCCCTGGGGATCCTAACACAGGGTAGGGCAGTGGTAACAGAAGGAGACGCTGCAATGCGGGCGACGTCCTCCTCATCCTCACAATATGTCAACGGGGAGAAGCGTCCTCCCTGAACTGCCTCTATCTCGGGAGCCACTACAACCTCTAGAGCAGGCACAACTGTAACTCGTCGTGGCCTCCGCTGTCTAGGAGCCACTATCCTCTCAACTAGCTCCTGGTGAGCTATAGCATCAGCCAACTGGTGCCTCTCTGCCTCGGACGCAGCCAAATGTAACCTCCTATTCCTATTCCTCCGGGCCCTTCTTCCAAGGCCGGAGGTGGAGGTGGAAGGGACATCTAAACCCACTGCCTAGGTGGCAGGGGGAACAGGGACGACCGGAAGTGCCGGGGTCTGCCCAGTAGTCTCGGGGTGAGAAAGCCGAGCAAAAATAGAAACCCGGCCAGAAGAAGGCGAAGGCACCTCGGTCTGAGCACTCCTCTTCCTAGTGGAAGCGGGAGGGGAAACCCGAACACGAGTTACTTCCGCCGGAACAACAGGAGTAACAACAGCAGCAGGCTACCGGCGCTGAGGGGCCGGGATAGCCTGTGTGATAGGAGCGGCAGGCACAGGTCGCTTGACCGCTACACGAACAGGTGGAACAACTGCAGCAGGATGCCGGCGCTGAGGGGCCGGGGCAACCTGAGCAGCAAGAGCGGCAGGCGCAGGTCGCCTGACCGCTGGATAAACTAGAATCAGATGTGGCCTAGGCACTGGTCGCCTAGCCACAGCGCGCACTGGCTGTGCAAGTACAGGAACTGGACGAGCAGGTGCCCGGGCTATCCGCCGAGTAGCTTGTCGTCTAAAAGGGCGCATGGCTGCGCGTCCTCTCCTCTGAGGAGGAGAGAATGCAATAGCCTCCGCCGGGGTCGGCCCGCCAAGAGTGATGAAGCTCGGGTCAGTAAATGAACCAAAAGTGATTCCTCCCACTGGCGGACTAGCTAGTAGGGACTCAGGGAGAGTCACCCACGCGTCCGAACCGAAAGTAAAAGTAACGGAAGGGGCTGAATGAGCCATGGCACTGCTGCCAAGAAAAGAAATTTAAAAGGTTAGAAATAGAAAAGAAAATCAGGAAAGAAGAATTTGATAAGGATAGATATGAATGAATAAGGGACGGAATAACCTGCTAGGCTAGAAAGAGGTAGAGTAGGGAGAACCCTAGCCATAGGGAAAGGAACCCTAACTAAGGAAAGACCCTAACTAAGAGTGGGATGGATCTAATCTAAGGAGTACCAATCCCGGAGTACACACAAAAAAGGATAATATAGAATCCAAAGATAGAGAGAGAAACTGGTCCCACCGTGGTCGCTAGAAACCTGTGGACATTCAAAAGAGCACCGAGCGAACGGGTCAATTGGAATGGACAGATTGGATCGTGCATACGACTAACCATTGGGATATAGGCTTTCACCAACACACCTCGATGGGTAGCAATATACATGACCTAGTCACGGGTTTCCCCCACCCGATACAATAGTTCGAATGAGGTTTAGTAGATGTGGGACCGAGTTTCCCTCGGGCGTAAGCCCCCGTGGTTAATTACATCCCAGGCCGGAACCTGAGAAAACTCTCGATTAAGGATTATACATTATCCCCTCCTAAATTGGGATTGACACGTGGGTATAGACTAAAAAATCCTATCCAAAATGAAGAAAGGTCTGAAGGGCTGAATCAACATGCGTGGCTCATACCAGCATTCAGAGGCTCTAGGATACTAGAGAGAAACTAGAGAAAATAAAAGTCAAGACATCCAATCACATGCGTGAGAGAAGGATGGAGGTGGCGTCATCATGTGACGCGGATTAGTAGGATTTATAGTCCCTAAAAGGAAGGGACCTACCTACTATTTAAGGCATACTACGAGATCGAATGTAGTAGCGTCGAATCCTAAATCTAGGTTGGGCTTAGTGCTCTACGAAACACTAAGACCCGTGTCCTAGCTAATGCGGTGCAAAACTTAGACTTATCCCGGCCTGGATTAGGGGAGCCAGCTAACCACCTAGTCGCTTCAAAACCAAGCTATCAGGTTAATTATGAAAGATGGGTGGGAGGTACAGTTTATTAAAAATAGGACCGACATCTAGAGAATTTCATAAGTGGTCCTGGACTTATGTTGGGTGAATGCCCTTAGCAAATGCAATTAAATTCTAATTAATTAGTTACTAATGCACTGCATGCAAGTTAAAATGTCAGCTCATGAATGCTTTAGATTTTAAAAAATAGGCTTAATATAAATAATTTTTAGAAAAGACTGGGTCTCCCTAGGTCCGGCACTTCATCCTCATAGGCCAGATTATCCAGACTCTACCCGCAGGCAGGGAGATATCTTATTGCAAGGAAAGGGAAATGCAGTAATATGCATGCTACCCCGGACGATTCCGGCATTTCCCTAGATTCGTTAGGTTTCTATGTTATTTAAACCTTAAAATTTAGAAATTAGTTATGAGTAGAAAAAAAATTTATAATCCTTAAAAGAGCATAACGCAATCTAGGCTAAAACAAGATCGGCATGCAAGAAAGAAACCTAGAAAAAGAAGATAGTTTTAAGCGCAATCAGGTAAGCACATCAATATAAATCCACAAAAATAATCAACTAAATATCCATAGGCAAACTGCCCTTATTACAACCCAGGGTATGCAGAAAATAAAGTGGTCGGGCACCACTACCAACAACCCGGATTTCTAAGCCTATGATAGACGCCAACAACTTTGAGTGGGATATTGGGTCTTCAAATCTTTAGTCTTCTGGATATCTTCTCCTTGGACTTCTTGGATTTATCCTCCTTGGACTCCTTGGATCCGTCATGGCTTGAATATCCAAACGAAGAGACAATTCTCCCGTCTAGGGAGTATTGCCTTTTCTCTTCGGATATCTGAAGCCATCCAGCTCGATCTTCTAAATGGAAGAAGACTCTCCCCTTAGGGATGCCTTCTTCTTTTAGAATCCGAACTGGATAAGAATATCTCAACTCAGAGTTGTTTTCACAACTCTTAACAATTATTACAAATAAATTTTACATCAAATGGGAAGCAGTAAATTCTAAAGCCCTGCAAGGTTATCCTAATAAAAATCCCAAGCAGTTTATATGAAAATAAAAGTGCTAACACCATTGACCCTGTGCCAAGCCATGCTCTTAATTTTGAGGGCTAAGCGCTCCACCTGTGCAGTTATAATTAATTTAACCCTCATTTTATTTAGGGGGAGCTGAGCAAGCACCTGCATAAAACATTATTAGAAAATATAATGGTGCCCCCCTTTTATCAGCTTGAGCATGACCACCTACACGGAAGAACAGTATATATATAACGCTCCAATCCTAGGGGTAAATCTAGCGCTCATTACATCACAGAGTGTAATAAATGTAAGCAAACACACCAAACATTTTTCAAACAGCATGCAATGAAATCCACGAAAGCTCTGACACACAGCAGAAAAGTAAAACCAGCGACCTAACCTAGATCTAAAAGTGGTGCCCTAGCAAACCATTCTATGTGTGTGTAAGGCTTGTGTGGTTTGGATAGGTCCTAAATGGGGTAATTAGTTAAAATTGTCTAAAATTTAGGTCTATTGTAGGCCAGAAAAGGAAATTTTTGTTAAAATTCAAATATTAATGGATTAGAGTCCATTTTAGTTAGTATAGTTTGTTGATCAATTTTAGGAACTTATGATGATGATATTTGAAGTTAGGATTGTATTAGCCAATTTTAAAAAGTTCTGGGTCCTCCCAAGAACTAGATTAAGGGTCCAAAAAGTCACTATGGGAAAAAGGTCAAGTCTGGGATCCTTATCACCTTAGGAAAATACTAGACCTTGACACGAGCAGTTAGACAGGTAGTACACTAAAATCGGAGTTCTCTAGACATAGTTATGAATTTTCCAAGTTTCGGGTCATAAATGAACTACGGTTGACCAAAAAGTTGACTTTCTAATCTAGGACATTTTCTGGAAACCTAAGATTTTTAAAAAATACTAGTCCCTAATTGGAGTCTAATGCAAGTGAGTTTACCAAATTTGGAAATTTCTACAATTAGTTATGGATTTTCTAAGTTCAGGGTGTTTAAGAGAATTTCTAAATTTCCTAATAAAGGGCTGTTTTTATTGTTTAGATCCAAATCAACTCCAAACTGATTGGAATCACTCCCAAAGGTCATTAATGACATAATAAAGTGTTCCAAAGTGTTTGGAGAAAATTTGGACTTTTAAATAATTTTTAATGATTTTTTAGGGGCAAAATGGTAATTTCCACCTATGGTCAAATTAGGGGTCAACCTGAAGTCAAACTAGGGAGCCCTATTTATCTAAAGTCAAAATTCAGATTCTGAACAAATCAAGCCATTATGGCTAATTTTCTGACCTAAAATGTATTTATTGTAATTTTCAGAAGGTCTCAGGGCCTTATTTAACAAGTTAATTAGGGTTGGTTAGTTAAGGGGTCTAAAGACTCCTAAAATTCCTAGAAAATTCTAGGGTGTTTCCGATGTCACTAAGTTTAAGTGTTTAATTTTTCATGTCGATCCGGGATCTATCCTAGCTCCTAGAAAACTTCTAAGTTCGCTAGACGGGTCCTTAATTACTGTCCTTAGGGTGTCACTACATTGTAGGAGTTTAAAGTGATATTTTAGCTAACCATCACGGTAATAAATGCATGAGAGTACAATAATGAAATAAACACACCGTGTCCTTAGATCTAGGAGAGCCTAAGCTAAGTGCTCGTGATGAGACCTACACATGCAATCTACAAAAAATAAAAGGAAAGACACCTAATGGAGGAATTAGTGAATGATTGGAATTCAATCACCCACTAATCCTCTCCCCCATGATTGCGCTTCATTCATAGAACCTATGTCTAAAATTTCATGAAATAGAGGATCTCCCGGAATTAGGATTTAAAGTATATATAGTTTTAAAATACTTTAAAAAATACTTAAAACTAAATAGATTTTTAGGAAAATAGATAATTAAAAATAAATCAATTTATAATAAATAGATATATGGGAGACCCGCTGAACACTCAATCAAAGCTTCAAAATAGTTTGAAAATAATTTGTAGTTTTAAAATAATTATAATAATAATTACATAAATGATATTAAAAGAGTCCCATAAGCCAATCCAAACAGGAATCTGTCCAGAAAGCCAGCAAGGGATATTGAAAATAATTTTAAAATAAAGCCCTCATTTTTCTGAGAAGAAAGAGGGATTATACACAAAAATTCGATTCAAAACGACGAAGATATGATTTTCCGAAGTTTAAATATAATTATAGGATATTTTAAAATAGTGTCACTTTACTATTTTTGGAATTACAGAAAGTACAGACATAATTTTTATCTAAACATAGTCTTAAACTGTGCAGAATTCAAAATACACCCACAACAAGGTGCTGTGCATCAAAATTCGACATAAAACGAAGAAGTTAAGCAATTTCAAAGTTTAAAGACAATAATTAAATAGTTTTAAAATAATGCTATTGGCTGTTTTGAAAATAACTGCATACAGACCCAAAAAATTTGAGTTAAGCTAGCTCCAGAATGTGCAAAATTCAAATACGCTCAAATCAAGGTGTTGTGCGTTAAAAACGGAGCGAAAACGAGGAAGATGCGAATTTTGAGAGTTTAAATCAAAAAAAGATAGTTACAAATAAACAATTATAGAAAATAGTAAAATATAATTAAAAATAATCTCAAAAATAATTAATAGTAGTAATGATTATAAAATAAAACTTAAACATCAAAATAATAACTTAGACTAATAGTAATTAACATAAATAGCTATTAAATAACAATATAATAATAATTATATTAAAATAATAATTTAAATAAAAAAAATAAAAGGTTATTTTACTGTTTTAATAATAATCAAAAAAAATATATATATTATTTTTATTAAAAGAAAATTTTCAAATGTAGAGAATGAAAATACGAACAAAACGAGGTATTATACGTCAAAAACGGATAAAAAATGAATTTTCTATGATTTTTTGAATTAAAAATAGGTTTAAAATTAATTTAAAAATAATTTAAATTATATCAAACGGCGGCGGCCAATCGCGGGCTGACACGCGGCGACAGCAGTCGAAACCGCAGGCGGAGGCTCGGTGCGCCACACGGCGGCCTCCCGTTGGCTGGCGCGGACTCCAGAGACGGCGCAATCATCATGGGATGATTGAAAAGCACGTGGGGTCCACGCGTTTTAACTCATCCACGTAGGACGAGGACTTGCACCCGTCTGATCCGGCGTGGTTCGAAATGAAAAGCCACGATCGAGTCGCACGAGAGAACACGCCGCGGGATCAGATTCCTAGTCGAAATCCTGCTCTGAACGGCGGCTTCCGGACCGTTGATCAATAGATCAACGGTTCAAACTGGCTCCCGCTCATGCAGAATAGATTCCGAGCCCTAGAACCATTTTTCGTTTCGTTCTCTCGATTCGCTCAATATAATTTCAAAAAATTTTAAACACGAGTACTAGGGACGAAGAGCATTCATGGGGTTATATTTTTAGGATTTAATATGCGATATATTGAAAGTTAATTAGATCTAAGTGCTCTAGCTAGGGTTTTTGATATACCTCAATCCACACGGTGGTTTCGGGAGATCTTGGGCTCGTTGGACTCGGGGATGAACCGCAAACAAGATCCTAGTTGACGTCGAGCTCGGAAAAGGCCCCGATCGATCGGTAGGAGCCTTGGAAGAGATTTCCCCTCGGGTTCGCCGGGATCTCGCCGCCGGCGACGCCTTGGCCGTCGGGTTTGGATTGGAGAAGGTAGAAGAACCTCTCTAGAGCTCTCACACGAAGTCTCAGGTGTTGAGGCGGTCTCGAGAGAGAGCAAGAAAAAAAAAGTCCAAAAAAGGATCAAAATTTTGCTATTTAAGGACCCTAAACCTAAGGTGAACAGTTGGGATTAATTCCTGAGGTGATTTGGAGGGAAATAGGTCGGTTTTGTCCTTGGGTTGCAATTCAAAACGAATGGGGGGCTTTAAATTCTATTAATTAGGCATTAATCTCATTCAAATAGTTGATTATGACCTATTTATGACCTGATTTGACCAAGTCAACGCTTGACTTGGTCAAATCAGTCAATTAGGTCCAAGGGGAGTGAGGTTCGAGCCATGAAGCCATGAAATTAATTTGAAATTGGTTTTAGGCTTAAAAGGCTCAAATCGGTCAACCCTGGTTGACTTGGTCAACTAGGTTGACCCGGGGTCCAAGTCAGGGCTCAACAGACTCGACTCGACTCACTGAACCCATTGGAGAGGGTCTTGGGGTCTGGCTTGGTCAATTTGACCAAGTCAACTCTCCAAGCTCGATTCTGGGCAAAATCGAGGTCAACAAATGTCACGACTCGGCTCGATAAGCTCATGTGAACGAGGAGAGAACGAATGTCGGACTAAAATTTTGAAATATTTCAATGTAACATGATAGAGTAATCATCCAAAATTTAATTAACAAGAGCCACTCATTTCCAAACAATATTTTATACCAAATTGATCAACATTTTATGTAGAATTTATAAAAATTAGTTCGCCAAATTCTAACAACTTCAAAAATTTGCCTATTTTCATCGCACTGCGTTGAACTGCGTGCGATGCTTATGATCGATATTTTTGGGTTTTACATATAATTTGCCATAGAACCTTCATGCACTAGTGCAAAAAACTACTCATAGAAGTCTCCTCCTCTACCGGTTAGAAAATATTTCAATAACCATTCCTGAAACTCCCTCCAACTTCGTATGGGCCTCCTCGTATGGGCCTCCTCTTATCTTGATAAGAAACACTTGGATTCATAAGTGTTCCTAGCAAAAATAAGTAAACTGCAGCAATGATATTGCTTTCCACAGCAGGAAACAGCCCACAAACAAAGAAAAGTAGGAGTTTTACACGAGAAATCTAAAAAAAAAAACAAACAAAACCCTTGTATTTCACAAGTAGATGAATAAAATAGCAAAGATACAATTGATCCTCAATTCGAGAGGAGGATTGATCTCTCCCAAATCTCTAGACGCCGCTAGAGCCCAAAGAAAGCCTAAATCTAAGAGATCTCAAATTTCAGCCAAATTCAAGATGATCAAACCGTAGGAAAATCTATTATTTAATGCATACAAATCAAAAGGAAATCCCTAAACAGTCCCTACATTCAAATTTCCCTTTCAAAACCATCAAAATTGCTTCCTAAAATGCTCTTCTTGAGCGGACGGCCCGCCCGATCTCCGCCTCCTACGGAGATTTCACGTATTACGTGAACTGCCGGTCCCGTGCGGACTGGCTGGACCGGTCTAACAATACTCCCCTCCCAAAGATCCACCTTGTCCTCAAGGTGGAAATATGCTCGTGTTCTCGCAAAGGTGGCCATCCTTGAGCTAACTGAATAACCTTTTTGGATTGTTGAACCAAGGGCTGCATAGAAAGAGAAACATTCCCTCCCTCCTCCAATCTGATCGCATCCAACCTGTGTAGTCCCACCACATAATCTTCCCCCACCTCTTGTATGCCCCTAACCATGGTCTTAAGTGATGTCATGGCTTTGGATAGCCTTGCATCTCCCCTTATAACCACCTTTCTCCCATCCACTATTAATTCCATCGTGAGTGCTCCCCAATTATCCTTGGTTTCCCCCAAAGTTTGCAACCATTTCATTCTCAAGATGACATCAGTACTTCCTAACTCTAGTGGGAGAAAGTACTCCCTTATTTGAATCCCCTGGATGGTCAACATCACTCTTTACATATTTCCTGACCTTTCTCCACCTTCCCTGTACCCATCATCACCCCATAAAAACCGGTGTCCACCAATTTTACTTCCAGTTGGTTGACGATCTGAGTGGAAATGAAATTGTGGGTAGCCCCACTATCAATTAGCACCACCACCTCACGACCAGTTATCTCTCCTTTCACTTTCATAGTATGACTCGGAGTAAATCCCACTACAGAGTTCCGAGAGACTTCTGCCACATCCAGGTGAAACTTCTCCTCCTCTCCAAATCTGCTCCCACCTCCCTCCTCGTCTTCATCGACAAGGATAACCTGAAGAGTTCGGTCCTTGCATCTATGCCCTGGCATGTACTTCCCATCACATCTGAAGAACAACCCCTTTGTCCTCTTATCCTGCATCTCCATATCTGTTAGCCTCTTAAAATTTTCCCCACTCCCTCCTCCTACTGTCTTCTCCTAGGTGGTCTCATTATTATTGCCTGACGTAGGCCCCTTGGGTGCTAGAAGAATGGTCGCCGTCCTATAAGAGCCTCCTAAGCTGTTTCCTCGAGCCCCTCTTTATGCTTTCTTCTGATCTTCTACCAACTGTGCCAGCTCCATAGCCTTTCCCAGGTTCCTCGGCTCCAGTACCCTGACTGCTGTTCGGATATCTGGTTTCAGCCCCTTCATGAAGTTCCCTTCTAAGGCTGACTCTGAAATGTGATCCAATCTGCTAGCCAAGTACTCAAACCGATCCCGATAATCTGCCACAGTCCCTTCTTGAGTCAAGGCAAAGAATTGCTTATAGAAGTCTACTCCCCCGTCGGTTTGGAAATGCTCTAATAAGCAATCCTTGAACTCTCGCTAGTTCCGGATGGGCTCCCTCCTGTTATGCCATTGATACCATGCCAGAGCTTTCACTTCCAGACACAGACCCACCGCTGTCAATTTTTCATCCTCTGTCAACCCGTTGACAGCGAAGTAACGCTCCACTTTGTAGATCCAGCCATGACCATCTTCGCCCTCAAATACGGGCATTTTCAATTTCCTCACCCGTGGGTCTCCTCCGTTTCCCTGGTACCCTCCATAACCTCCCACTCCTCGAAGGGGAAGAGTCCCCCAAGTGTCCCGATCATCCCTCCGACGATTATATTTGAATTCCTCTTCATATTCACCACTTCTTCCTTCGAAATCATCACCTCAATGCTGAATTCCTTCAAATTCAGCACCTTGACGATGACGTTCCTCCCTTCTTACATCAAACACATCCCCTCGGCGATGAATCCTTTCGAATTCAGCACCTCAGTGATGAATTTCTTCCCTTCCCCCTTCAAATTCAGCGCCTCGACGCTGGATTCTTTCAAATTCAGCACCTCAGCGATTGAATTCTTCCCTCCTTTCGACCAAATCAGCCTCCTGTTGGTCATATCCCCTACTCATCTCCTCTCTAGAAAGCGGTTCTATAGGGGGCATGTCCTTTTCCTCCTCCAGGATCTTCACCTCCGAATTTTTCCTCCCCCTCAAGGGGTTCATATTTCCTCCCATGCCATGGCCGTCGGTAGTCTCCCTTACTTCTGATGTCGCCAGTTTATTCATCATTTCCTCCATCGCGGTGAACTTCCCCTCCAACCTTTCATTATTGGAGGTGATTTGATTCTGAAAGTTGCAGAATCTTTCCTCCAAATTGGCTTTCAATTGGCCGACTTCGCCTTCCAAGACGTCAACCTTCTTTCCGGCCATCTTTCTTCCCAACGGATCTCAAAAATATCACTTTCAGAAGCCAAAAGCTCGATGAAAGATCATGATTTCAGCCGCCTAAGGTCCCAAAAATGACGCTCTTATACCAATTTGATAGGAAACACTTGGATTCACAAGTATTCCCAGCCAAAATCAGTAAACTGCAGTGATGATTTGCTGTCCACAGCAGGAAACAACCCACAAACAGAGAAAAGCAGGAGTTTTACACGAGAAATCTGAGAAAAAAAATAAACAAAACCCTTGTATTTCACTAGTAGATGAATAAAACAGCAAAGATACAATTGATCCTCAATTCAAGAGGAGGATCGATCTCTCCCAAATCTCTAGATGCGGCTAGAGCCCAAAGAAAACCTAAATCTAAGAGATCTCAAATTTCAGCCAAATTCAAGATGATCAAATCCTAGGAAAATCTATTATTTAATGCATACAAATCAAAAGGAAATCCCTAAACAGTCCCTACATTCAAATTTCCCTCTCAAAACCGTCAAAATGGCTTCCTAAAATGCTCTTCTTGAGCAGACGGCCCGCCCAATCTCCGCCTCCTATGGAGATTTCGCGTATTACGCGAACTGCCAAACCCGTGCGAATCGGCTGGACCGGTCCAGTGGACCGGTCTAACATATCTCTACTCTAGTACCAAGACAACGCCTTTTCTTCCAAACATAAGCCATCAGCCATCAATTTTTCCTCTTCAGTCAACCCATTAATGGAGAAATATCTCTCCACCATGTAGATCCATCAATATGCATCCTCCCCTTCAAAAATGGACATCTTCAACTTCCGCACCTTCGGATCTCCCCCATTTCATCGGACTCCCCCATAATTTTCCTTTTCCTAAGTGTTTGGTCCTCCCCAAGTCTCCCGATCTTCCCTAACACGCTCATCTTCAAACCCTTTTCACTTAATCGCCTCCTTTATCCAAAATCAGCACCCCTCCTAACCATAAGTTCCCTCTTTTCTCTTCTAAACCAGCACCCTTTGGTTCAAAAAATATGGATATTGATAAAAAAAAATAGCAACAAATCCCTTCTACCTATAAAAAAACAACGGATGATTTTCCAGAAAATAGCCCCCAAACGATCCCAAAATCTACTCCGATACCAATTTGTTAGGAAATACTTCTGGTTCTCAAGTAACCCTAATAATAGAGACAAAAACAGTGAGAAAACTCCACAATTTTGGGAAAAAACAAAAGAAAACGATGGATTTATTGTGAAAATCAACTAACGAAAGAAAAAAAAAACAAGATACAATTGATCCTCTATTCAAGCTGAGGATCTAACTCTCTCAAATCTCTAAACACCGCTAGAGCCCAAAAACATAAACCTAAGAGATCTCAAATTTCAACCAAATTCAAGATGCCCTAACCCTAGGAAAACAAACTATTTAATGCATGCAATTCAAAAGGAAATCTCTAAACAACCCCTAGTTTGAAATTTCCCTCCCAACTCTCAAAAATTCTTCCTAAATAATTCTTTGGATCCGGCAGCTTGAGTGACATGTACAAAAGAGGTGGAACTTCCGCCTTTATTTCGCCTGGGCTGTATGAGCCGATGCATAAGGGACTGACTGGAGAAGTCTAACAGTCTACTTCTACCTTTCTTAGCTTAAGTCAAATATAATACATCTACTTTCCTAACAAGGACATCGGAATCCTAACTAGGTCATCGGAAGACCGATGTTTTATGTGACTAAACCATCTAGGGCATCTCTTTAATCTTATCTACCACATGAGCTACTCCAACCTTTTCACGTATATACTTGTTTCACATTCTGTATCTAATAGTGAAGCCTCTCATCCACCTAAGCATCATCATCTCTGCAACACTTATAAAAAATTTGTGAAAAAAAAAACATTGCAGAGATTAGTAAAAAATGAAATTAAGCATTATCGGAAGAAATGCAAGTATGATGTATAAGAAACAAAAATAGTTTCCAGGCTGTTCCTTCTCAACACACAGCATGAATTCATTAAACGTAAAATGCAGTGTCTAACTAATAGCATATAAATTGCAGCTAGTGACAACCTTGAGGAGTTAATCATGTTCAGAGAAAATGAAAAAAAAAAAAAGAATAAAGAGATCATTTAAAAAAATTATCTTTAGAAAGAGAAGATGGCGATACAACTCGGGATCAAGTGAAGGCAAGTCATTCAAATAGTTGTGCCTAATATGACAGAAAGTTCAGTAGTTAACAAAAATGAAACAACATGAATCATAAACAATCTAACTAGATGCATAATCATGAACCTAATAATTTAATTACTCAAGTGAAAGAACAACAAATTTCATCGGAGATTATCAGTACAGTTTCTCATGACGTTGGAACAGATTGTAGATCATGCATAGGTATTTGTTATAGGATGCTTAAGGGTGTAGGATTTACTAAAGATGTCTAAGATAAGATAACAATGAGAATACAAAAAAAAAAAAAAAAAAAAAAAAAAAAAAAAACTTTAAGTAACACCTAACAAACTCTTCATTTTAGCAACGGCGAGGGTTATGATATGGGTTACGACTATGGTTTCACAACAACGTCCAATTTTACCACACATTTCAAAATCATGTCAATATTAAAGTTTGATGATACCTTGACATTGGCGCTCAACTTTAGCAATTTTTACAACAACAATCACGTCCCCACGCCATCTTGACATCTCATATATGTCCAACGGCATCTCATCAATGATTGACGCCATCTATATCTAAATGATCGACACAGTATTGACATTGACGTCCAATGCCCCATGCCCATCGCACAACATCAATGCTCGACTCTCAACAATATTATCATCTCCCCTTTCAATGCCCTGATGTTTGACACCCGACTATGGACATCCTAATATTAATCAATTAAAATATAAATCCTAGTTAACTGGCTTATTATTTTTTCAAATATTCTTAAAGTTTGCTTATTCAATTTATATACTATTTTTTTAAGATATAAAAAATATAATATTATGTCCAAACCGTATCTGTGTTCTATAATTCAATAATTGATGTGTCTCATATCTGTGTCATGATATGCCCGTATTTGTGCATTATAGCTACCCACACTTGTCCAAAACAAGTTTCCTTTCCATCTTATCCATCATATTCCAAGAAAATCTTCAAGATTATAGATCATCATCATCATAATTAGCCATATCCAAATCGTTCACGGTCAACCTTATGAATTCTAGTTATCCACTTATCTGTTGAGCGTTTGTTATATGAGGCTCTAAGCCAATTCTTCAAAAATTCTTTTGAACGTCTGTGGACCAACAAAAAATGGAAATGATGTTCAAAATTAGAACGATAACTACTGATGAATTCTAGTCATAACCACTGACCTTATCCCAACTAGTTATGACTACTTTGTAAATTCTTCACCATTCATTGTTGTTTAATGCTACATGAGCAGTCGGACTTATTTAACACCACTAATAAGTCATATTTGGTAGTAAAATTTTCCTTTACAAATGCTTCAACATCATGTCTAGACAACTATTTTGTTGGTTTATGTTCTTCTTTGTGGTGAACACATTCAAATTACAGGCCTATTTTTCAGATATTATTTTAACTACAGGCAACCCCCATCATATCTTTAATATGATCATTTCTCACTTTATATTTATTGTTTTACCAAATATCCAGCTTATCACATTTGACCACATTGAATTGAATGTTAAGAACTTCTACGTTGCCCTTCTAGTGTTCTTGGTCTGAATCCCATATAAAAACTTGAGGGTTTATCTTTAATTTGACATCTAATCATAAAAACTATGCCAAAATCAATAAACTAATTCCTATGATGTTTGCATCAGTGAGACTAGAGAAGAACATAATTAGACAAGAGCAAGATGCGATAATTTGCTTAAATGTTCATTCAACTCTTAAAAATGAGTAGTTAAGAAAATTAAAAAAAAATACTTAAAAAATTTACATGCAGACAAGAAGGAATACCTTCATTTCCAACATATTTCAAGACAAACAACCTATGAAAAAGAGATGAAATGGTAAAATTGTCCGACTAATGTGGGCTCCGAAAATTCGGCCCCGGCCTCCGCTCGCTTTTCTTATTCGGCGAGGGAGTTTTAACGAACTAAGTTCCGAGGTAAATTTTGGAAGGCAGATGGGTTTGTAGATAAGACACTACCCAGAGATTTCGCCCTCATTTTGTGAGGACTTTATGATCTGAGTTCTGGTTTCCTATAGGCGCAAGCCCCTATAGTTAATTACCCCTCCCGATAACGAGAGAGAACTTTCAATTAAGGCTAGTCATCAATCAGATACGTATAGAAATACGTATATATGGCATATAGTAGCAGCATGGATATGGAAATTGGATTTTGAGTCTAGATTTGGGTATTTGGAAAGGTTTGGAAAGTTTGGAAATAATTGAGAATTTGAAGATTTTGGAAGATTTGATATTTAAAATAGAAATTTTACCATCTTGCACTTAAAGCGGATGGTGGGGGAATAGATGATAGACCCGATCAAGATCCCATGGTTCCGTCGTCCTGGGCCATCGTGGTCCCTGGTCTACTTAGTCAGAGGAGGTAGTCGACCCAACCTGATAGAAGGATCCTTGTCGGCAGCCATGGGTTGCTTCGTCCAAGGGGACCTTGTAGACCGGGGTTGAATGTTTGTCTAAGGGGACAAATTTGAATCCACCTTAGCTAACAGAGGGCTTTGTGCCCTATCAATCATACCCTATTGATTCATATCTCAAGGATTTAACGCCATTAAGGAGTGTATTGGCTCTGGCCATAACCGCTATCTGTGGTGCCATTTAGCGGCAAAACCACTCGGTTCAGAGGGCCCCGGGTCATAACCGTTTACCTGCAGTGCCATTTGGCGGCGAAACTGCCGGTTAGAGGACACGTACCACGCCCTTACTGGCAAGAGATTGTTTGAGAATGGATCCTAGTGATATTTTCGACTAGGCATTTCGCTCTTTGTGAGCTGAAGTAATATTTCATATTTGTCCGCCTCGACAAACTTTTGCGGAGGGCGGATGATTTTTGCTTTAAGTGCGTTGATGGATTTATTTCATTTTTAAATATATTTTTGGGATTTTTGGGATTTTGAGATCTTTTGGATTTTTATGGGTATTTTGGGTGGAGCTTTGGATTTTGATAGGTATTTGGATATTTGGGAGACATTTGAAAATATTTGGGAACCCCTCCGGTTGAGATCTGCATTCAACACGGCCATCATCGGGGTGTTTGAGATCATTTCTTTTTATGGATTGAACCTTGTCAACTCTGTCGGGCTGTCGACAGAGGATCGGGTTTCGTAGGCTTTGTACCCTTGAAAGTGAATTCTTTTGATTTTAGGCATTGAAGGCCTAATATAAATGTATTAAGATAAATATTCTGGTCGCCACGGCCACATATTTATTTGTTGGTTCGAACCTTGTCGACTCCTATTAATCCGTATAGGAGGATCGGGTTCGAGCCTGAATTCACTTGTCAACCCGCGCAGCATCCCTAGACATCACGTGTGTACCAATAACACGCTCGCCGGGGCCCATGCGGGTTTTATAATTATTTTTACCCCTTTTAGTGTACATATGTGTATACAATTTATAGTGCACGTGTAGGAGTATTTTGAAATAATTGTAGACGCCTTCTGTCTGCTTGTAC
This sequence comes from Dendrobium huoshanense, assembly GCA_016618105.1. Classification (NCBI taxonomy): domain Eukaryota; kingdom Viridiplantae; phylum Streptophyta; class Magnoliopsida; order Asparagales; family Orchidaceae; genus Dendrobium; species Dendrobium huoshanense. The sequence continues at coordinate 39,740,186 of CM028342.1, forward strand.
GGATGTTGCAGATCCGGTGGCGTGGCGTAGCAGATTCTGAATAGAATTATTCGCTGCTTCGTACAGGTAGACTGTCGTGCACTATTTGTTGATTTTTGTAGGCGGATCATAGTGCACTAACTAATCTCCTGCCTTAGCCGTAGGGCTTGCACTTGTTGAAGTCTTTTGACATTCTGCTTGTATATGACATTTAATACATATGATGGGTCTTCCACGACGATCTGTAGATGGTTGTATTTTCTACAATTTGACTATCTTTATTTGTGGAAAATTATTACATTTGATCAGCACTGAATTGTTATTGATTGTAGGAGTGTCATTGTTCTTGCATCCTACCCACCTTTCATCGATCTCAGGTGGTCTGATGTATTTGCACTTGTTGTAGAGATAGATCTTTGACTACAACAAATGGATAGTACTCGTACACCTTGCAACTGTTCGTTGCTTGTCACTAGTATTGTGCATTGACTTTGTAGGGACTGTTGTAGGAATGAGGACTCTCCTACATTTCCTTTTGGACAAAATATTAGTTGCACGACATAATGAGCTTTTGTAGTAACTCGTAGGAGTTCGTCTTTGGCACAACTCTTTTGTATTTGCCTATGAGTGGTATGTTGAATGTATGGTGGATCTACTATAATGACTTGTAAATATCCACACTTGATGTATGTTCTCCACCCTTTCTTACAACGAATCGGTATATTTTTGCTTGTGAGTATCACCATGTTCATTCGCTGATTGATGATGACCGTAGGACGATACATCTTTTAGGATCTCCTTTGTATTTATTGCATTTCTCCTTTTAAATGACATGTAGTGTGGATAGTAAATTTATATAATTGATATTTGCTTGCAATCAGCATCACATGCAAGTCCAAATCAAACTTGTATTTATTTCATTTGAATTTGAGTTCTTTTATGTCAATTTGGTCCAATCAAGTTCACAAGTCCGTTGTCAACTTATCCAAGTCTTTGTTCAAATTCAAAGGTCCACATCAAAGTCCCCTGTGGTCTTTATAGAGTTCAAGCTCGATTGAAGTTCAAGTTTAAGTGCAGTTCTGTCTGAGTTCATCTCAAGTCATCTGTTGCTCTTCTGATTTGAGCTCAAGTTTGGTTTTGAGTTCACTTTAAGCCTTCTTGCATTTTTTTTTTCAATTGCTTTATCAAGTCATTAAGATCTTGTTCAAAGTCCATGTACAAGTCCGTCGTTCTTGCATGTTATTCGAGTGCAATCAAGTCCAAGTCCTAAATGGTTCTTTTGAGTTCAAATGAGATCCAAATGTAGCATTGCGTTCACCCGAAATTTCGGCAGCCTTCCGGCGTCTCCCCTGTTTAGGGGAAAACTACGGAAAACTGGGCCTTTCCCACCACGCTAAGAAAAGCGTGTATGGTAGGTGCCCTCTTTCGAGGACACCGCGGCCGTGTATTTTTGATCCCCCACCACGCTAAGAAAAGCGTGTATGGGTATTTTTTGTGTGTAAAAAGTATTTTTTATTTTTTTGAAAATATTTTGCAAGAAAAGAATAGATATTTCCCCGCAAGCGGGTACTTATGGGTATCCCCGCTTTGTCGCGCGCATCGCACCGGGATCCCTTCCCACCACGCTAAGAAAAGCGTGTATAGGCGGGGTTTCCAAGGCGATACGAACTTCGAAGAAGGAATTTGGGTGATTACCCGCTTCGTCGCAAACGTCGTGACGCACTCCCTCCCACCACGCTTAGAAAAGTGTGTATAGGTGGTCGCTTTGTCTCGACGAATGCGTTGAAACGAGTTCTCGGAGTTTTAGGGTTTAGGAGTTATACCTTAGCTTTCATCGGTGTCGGCTCGAGATAAGAGAGAGAAGCATTTTTTATTTATTTTAATAATTATAATTATTTATAAGTTATTATAATTAATTAAAATTATTAATTATGAATAACCTTAATTAATTATGAATAATTAATATTTAATTAATTTTAAATTAATATAATAATGAATCATAATTAATTAATATTAACTTCCATTAAAGTTAATCATAATTAGTTAAAATTAATTAGGATTAATTATCTAAAATTAATCATAATTAATTAAAACAATTATAATTAAATTTAATAATTATAGTTAATTGAAATTAATTATAATTAATTAAGATAATATTTAATTTAAAATTAATTTAATATTAACTCTAAATAAGTATAATTAATTAAAATTACAATAATGATTAATTAAAATTAATAGACATTAACTTTAATTAAAACTAATTAATTTTAATTTTAATTAAAATCAATTAATATTAATTTTAATTAACTCCCCCTCCCTCTCTCTGGCTCGGCATTCTTACGGGATTTGGCCAAAGGAGCGCGTGAAAGGGAGGTGTTACCTTCACAGCAAGCAGAGCTCTTGCTTGCTTCCGATCAAATGTCGTGGAAGAGGCGAAGTCGAGCAGCGATGATAGAGGTAGGATCGGCTTCTCCTTCTCTCTTTTTCTCTCGGTTCGGGTTCAACACAGGGAAATCGAGATGGCGTGAGGAGCTCAAGGGGACGAACGGGATGAGCTCGGCTTCGGGTTGGGGAGATGAGGTCGGTGGCTCCTTCTCTTCCTATTTCTCTCTTTCTCCCTCTCTCTCTCTCTGCGAACTGAAGGGAGGCGGAGGTCGGGCTATTGGAACGGAGGCAGTGAGGTGGAGTTACGGGAGGAGAAGAGGTATCGGGAGGAATTCGTGGAAGCTGGGCTCGGGATTGAGGGGAGATCGGAGGCAGTGGAGCGTCGTGGGAAGGAGAGCAGAGAGTGGTTTGTGGTCGGGATCGGGACGTCGAGAGTCGTGGGAGAGATCGGAGAGAGCGAATGGAAGAAGTGTGTGTCAAAGCCTTGCTCTCATCTCCCCTTTATAGATCGAGTGCAGCGACAGAAACGAGATGACCTCGCGGGATATCCGGACTGCTTCGGCGCCGTTTGCAGAATCGGGTACTGTAGTAGTCGGTGTATTCAGCAGGATTTACGGGCATTCGAACGGGATTTGCAGAGATTTTGAGCGATTTCTCAACGGATACAAGGCTTGTATGATTTCCATTTTTGTTCTTTTACACATAGGTCAACAACTAAAAAGATCTTCAACCTTACTTTTGTTTCAATTTGCTGAGGAAGAATGTCGCAAATGGTATGTCTACAAGAATACCTTCATACATTGCCTACATAAATAACACAAAACAACATCAATATCTGAATAATTCACCCCATCAAGTTTACAAATGCAAAACATACAAAAAACAATAAAAGCAAAGAGAAGCAACAAAGTACCAAAAAACTTTGATAATACCCAAAGAAAGTTCATCAAGCATTCACAGTTGAAAGCAATGAGTAACAATAAGAAAAAGAAAGATGTGTTGAAAAACCACACAAACTAAAAGCAATGTTAAAAGCTGCGCACATTACCTCTTATAATGTCCATTAGTCATTATAGAAAGTGTAGTCTGCTTCACGCTTCAATATGAATTGAATTTCAACCATTAAAAAAATAGAAACGACATACTTCATTATTGAAGCTTTGCAAACTACCAATTGAGTTACATAAATCAATTTCCATACATGTTTCTTATCCTTGAACATGGATGGGCCCCTTCACGGAGAAATAAGTAAAAGATGACATATAAGCGTGAGAAGTTGGAATTTTTTAACATAATAGGTATCTGTAAAATTGCATGATTCAACAAACAAACCCAATCGACTCCCGAGGTCTCAATTGAAAGGAATGAGAGAGAGAGAGAGAGTTGTAAGAGTAGGTGATGCAAATTAGGCAAGAGTTGGAGTTGTTAGAAAACTGAGAGGTCATAGAGAATACAGACCACTTGTGGAAATTCTAAGGCCAAGAGAGAGATGGTTCATTAATTAAAAGTTTTTTGAAGACGTCCTCCGTCTGATTCTTCTTTTTTTCTAGAATCAACTAGTAAACTCCCAACCTTAGATTTATTTTTGGTAATTTTGTAAATGTTATATGTGCATTTTAATCAAGGTGGGATTAGGTTGCTTACTGAGAGCAAAATTGAGATTAACTTGAACAATAAACCCGAATATATATGACTATTTTCTCAGATATAATGGAAACATTAAATTTAATATATATGCATGCATATCCATATAAGCAATCATGTACTTCTAGATTATTAGTTTGGAAGAAGGGGTATTAGATTTATTTTTGCTAACGAAGCCTTAAATGAGTTTACGTTAATAATACAATTTTTAAGGATATTTAATAAATATATAAATATAGGTGATGAGATCTATATATGATTATTTTTTATTAATTATGAAAATAAATTAGGAAAATTTCTAGATATCATTAACCAAAATAATATCATTTAATTATTTGTTTTGGTTATTTAGCTTTTGATATGTAATGCATTAAGTGTATAATTGATTTGGAGGTTTTTAATCTAGAGCGTGGTACACCAAGTTTTTTAGAAGGAATATATTAGAGTCATAATCAATCCATCATACTATCTTCGACATCTTTACTCAAGGAATAACTCTTCCTTGTGAGGGGAATTTACCTTGGCACTTGTTATAGGTATTCCTGTTTGTTAATATATAATATTGCAAATACAACAACAATATTAAGCCTTTATCCCACTACTTGGAGTCGGCTACATGAATCCTTTTTTCTTCATTGTGTCATATTAAGAGTCAAATTCTCATTTATATCAAATAACAAAATGTAATTTCTATCATTTTCTAACCAAGTCTTTTTAGGTCTACCTCTACTTTTCTTAACAAAAGCCAAATATAATACATCTACTCTGCTAACCGTGTCATTGGAAGGTCAATGTCTTATGTGACCAAACCATCTAAGGCGACTCTCTCTAATCGTATCTGCCACTTGAGCTACTCCAACCTTTTCATGTATATGCTCATTTTACATTCCGTTTATAGGAGTAAAAGCTACTCATCCACCTGAGCATCCTCATCTCTGCAACACTTAACTTAATTTTATGCTTCATTTTCAATGGACAACATTCTGCGTCATAAAGTATTGCATGTCTCGCCACCATCTTATACATTTTTCCCTTAAGATTGAGGGGTACCTTTCCATCACACAACATGCCCGAATCATTCCTCCACTTCAACCATCCAACTTGAATTCTGCTAATAATATCCCCATCTATTTCACCATCACTTTGAAAAAATAGACTATATATATAATACTTGCAAACTTATTAATGAATTAATGATCTCCCAAAGTCACAATCCCTCCACTAGATTTATTACTACTAATTACACTTAATATATTCATTTTTAGATCTACTCAAACGAAAATCTTTAGACTCTTAGGTTGACCTCCATAATATTGAATATGCTTTATTAATTTATAACATTTTGTGTTAATATTGATATGATGTGATGGCTAAGAAGCTTTCCAAAAGAAAAAGTTTCTTATATAAGTAGAGACGAATGAAGAGGTTTATCATTTGTCAACTCCAAAAAACATTTGTAGACCAAAAAATTGAGAGGGCTTGGTATTAAAGATATAAGCATGATCAACGTCTCTCTTATTTTTGAATTGATCTGAAAATTCATTCAAAAGGACTCAAATTCCTTATCAAGAATGCTTAGATTCACAATGTGCTATTAATTAAGCTTTGTCCTCATCTTTCTAAGATGGCTAAGAATCCATATTGTCACTCTATTTCAACTAACCAATATTAATTATCTCCAATCTCTGGTACGAGCTTAACCAACTTTGATTGAACATCTTTGATTCTCCGAAGTAATTGTTTTCCTCCAATGATTTTTCTCGATTAAATCTTGGTATTCTTTTCTAATGCATGATGATATTCTCACTTTTTTATAGAACTGGATAAGCAATGCTTACATTGAAGATTGTTATCTTTGGGTGGATTGTATTTTTGAGAAGACTCACACTAAAACCTTCAATCTCATCTGGATATCAAAATTCCCACTATTTTTCTTGTGTAATTCTATATCAAACGATGTTCTCATCATTCAAGAATAATTTCTCATTTTGCAATTGGAAAGTCTTCTCTGTTTTTGGTATATTTAATAATTCAAACCCTCACTGTTCTTTTTCCGTCATAAAGATATTGCTTTTTAAAAGAGAAGCTAAAAATATATCGAAAATCTTCCCAATAACAATTCTTGAAAAGAACAATACTAGTTTTTTTCTAACTCTAGCAGCATGATAAATAAACGTAGTTTAATACTTTATCTCAAGCTTACTTATGGATGGACTCTAGTCTTGATATAAAAGCTCAACAAATATTCAAGATGAGAAAGATTTCACAATTTCCTAACAAGAGTCTACATGTTTGATTTTCTTTATTTCTTTTGTTTGATTTATTTTCTACGTAACTTTTTTAGTACTCTTTTCTCTTTCTTTTAATCATGTGCATATGTCCCTTGCTTTCCATAAAACAAAATGTTGATTTTTCTATAAATTATCATGATTTTACATGAATTGATTGATACAAAATAAAACTTGCTCATATAGATTATGAACTAATTTAATATATAATAGATTTTAATCAGACAAATTATAAAATCATTATTATAACACCTTGGTCATATCATAATTAATATCCATGCTTCATAAATGTAGATGTCCATAGTACTCTCTTGTTGTCATGATTGGCTGGATAAGTAGATGAGTGAATAGAGTGATGGCTTTTTGGGAGGTTAATGAGCTCCACTATACGAGTGGAAATTTTCTTATCTAGTATCAATTATTTATAAAAGGCACTATAGTAAATGACTAATTAATTATTTCTTGAATGCATATTTATATGCATGCAAGTGGATGTTTTAGCATTTGAATATAGAGATTGAATTTTTGAACATAAATTCTTGTGAATTCTACAACATAAAAAAACCGTAATAAACTGCTCTTTTTTTTTTTTTTTTTTTTGATAAACTGCTCCATATAAGATAGTCTTACCTTCTAAGTTTGGTTGTCTTGGCATTGTTTATAAAAATTATGACAAAATATCTATTATTGCTAACACCACTTTCAAAGACCATATTTATACCCTATTAGTGTAGCATATACCCTAGCTAGTGAATTTCACAATTAAGTTTGTTTCATCTATATCCACACTAAGAACTTTTATGTTTTGAATTAATAACTTTTAATATTCCTTCCTACAATTTTTTAAAAGAAAAAATAAGATTTATTATCATTTAATAAAAATATTATAGCACAAAGAAAGAGAAAAGCATTACTAACTTAAAAGAATAAAAAATAAAATCGACATGGTCAAAGTAGAGACACCCAATGATCACATTAAAATTATCTAACTTAGAGCATGGTATATTTTGGAGAGTGAATGTATACTTATTTGCTAATTCTTCCTCTAAGTATCTAGAATTTAAAATTTTTTGCCTGCAACCTCCTATGTGGTAGAAACACTAACATCAAAGGCAACAAAAAGAGGGTCTAAATCACATCTCTCCCAAGAATAAGGAGAACATAAAAAGAAATAATTTCTACAATTATGGGTGTACTAAATCATGCTGATAAATTATGGCCAAAGATTTGGTAAGAAGGGCAAAACCCATAATGTCTTTAAAGCCAACTTTCTACTAGTAACCAATAGATGTGCAGCATATCCAAATTTCTTTCTTAAGAAGGGATAAAACATTCGATTCGGACAAAAGGCGAGCTAAGTAGTTGCAACATCTCTTAGAAATTGTATATAAACTATTTAGCTAGATGAGAATAAAATAAACTTATTGAAAAAAAAAGAAACCATAGATGCGAAGAAATGGGTGTAAGAAGATTTCATAGAACAATCAAACCGAGGAATTCATTAAAGTATATCAATTGGAAACACATCCCCATAATATATTCTTCGAGATAAAAGGCTTGAGTAACTGGATTCCTTAGATAACTGAATAGAACATGATGAGAGATAACTTTTAGCTCAAAATATTAATGCGCTAGAGAAGTCAAAAACAAATTTTCAACTTGTTTTGACCCCCCCCCTTTGCCTACATCAAACTCCCCTACTTGAAAAACTCATCTCCCGATGAGTTGCCTTTTGCTTTCTTCAGAGGAGGCGAAGACGGTGCATACAGCTCTTGAATTGTTTCCTTAATACCTTTTTAAAATTTCTTATCGTTCTTGCATAAACTGATCTTGTAAAAGTTGTTTCTTCTTCAAGTACCACTGCGTAACCAAATGCATCCATGAATGAAGTTTGTATAGCTCATATTGCAAGGGATTTGATGAATCTGACGGAATCCATTTGTCCATCGAAATAGGGTCTTCAGAATCGTCTCGCTTGCTTTCATTTTTGATTGAATCGATCTTTTTGTCTTTTTCTATTTTTCTAAAAAAAAAGTCTCAACAAAACAAGCCTCAAAGAAAGAATGACTCAACCTAAAGAAACCTAGACTCACATACAACAACTACTATGACTCACCAAGATTTACTTGACAAACCGACTCATAAATCTAGGACTTCCTAATTTTCTCTGATATCAAATTGATGTATTCAAAAATTTGGAAGAGGGCCCCAAATTTTTTATCACAAAAGAAGATTCTTTCTAGATCAAGTTTTAAAATTGCATAAATAAGCCTCGAGGCGGTCTGAGGCGTAAGCCTCACGGATGCAGAATTGTGCAAATGAGAATTTAAGGGATTTAGCAGGTAACTAATAGCAAGATTCAGTCATACAATAAAAACATCTAAATGATAAGTTGAATTAGTGGAAATTAAGAAAAAAGATGCACAAAACCATAAAATTATAGTCTACCATAACTCCCAAAATACAATTAAGAAGGAATATATAAAATCCAAGCCTGGCTCGTTTAACCCTCAATGAGCTCGAACTCGAGCTTGAGCTTGAATTTGAGCTCGATTAATAAGCTCGAGCTCGACCCGTTTAAAAAATATCAAGCATGTACTGCTCGGTATCGAGCATGTACCGCTCGGTACCGAGCATGTATCGCTCAATACTGAGAGGTGCTAGCTCGGTACCGAGCGGTACTGGAAGTTTAAATAATGGTCGAACATCTTATACTGATTTGTGCGGTGAATTTTAACCCACCGTGGGACCGGGTTGATGAGGCATACGCCTCACCTATAATTGCGCAATTGCGCCTTAGAGGCACGCCTCAGATCCGGTGAGGCGTACGCCTCTGCCAAGAGGAAAATTGCGTAAGCCTCGAGGCGTATTTGGGGCACATTGCGCAGAGGCGCGCCTTGCGCAATTTTAAATAGAGTTCTAGATAATAAAAACTTATATGAACTCACAAAAACTAGACAAACTAGACAATTTATGACTTTCAAAACAAAACACAAAGTCCACTTTATAAAAGAAAATGACTTACAAACTTTGACGCTTACAAACAATAACATAAAGACACAACGACATTCCTAAAATTGCTTGTCAAATGTTGAGAAGAAGGATACAGGTGAGGTGGCACTTGCACTGAGAAAAAAGAGGTTAGAAGCCAAGACGAAGGAGGAGGACAAGCTCGCAAGCTTTTGCAAGGAGGAGAGGAAGAGAAGTTGGACAAAGCTCGCAAGCTTTTCCAAGCAAAACCCGCAGGTTATGGCTTCCAAAAATCACTCACATAAACTCTCCTAAAACAGCCACAAATTCACTATATATAGGCACAAAAGAGGAATCCAAACAGCCATAAAAACATTAATTAAAACTATTAAATTAGGGAATATGAAATGCCAACAGCCACTTCAGCAAAACCCAAACATTTCAGCAAAACAGATAAGGCATCCACGTTAAACCAAGCAGGGAACTCACGGAACCAAGCAACCCAGCACGAAACCAAGCAGGGAACCCAAAACCGAACAGCCAACCACAGAACCAAGGGGGCAAAGGCATAGAATTTCTCCCAGCACAGGGAAACCAACATCCAACCACAGAAACCCAAGAGACAAAGCACAGGAAACCAACAGCCATACTCGGAAACCCAAGGGACAGAGCATAAAATCACCCAGCACAAAGAAAAGAAAAGAAAAAAGGGGGGAGGGGGAGGAGAAAAGACAAGTCCAAGTAATAATAAGCTAATTTTTAGTTCAATAAATGAACTAAAATAGCTCATAATGAGCTAACTTTTAGCTCAAAATATTAATGATCTAGAGAAGTCAAAACCAAATTTTTATCTTGTTTTGACCCCCCCCCCCCCCCCCCCCCCCCCCCCCCCCCCCCCCCTCTTGCCTACATCAATCTAGCCTAAACTTTCCTTAAAAATAACCTTGCTATATGAGACATATCATTGAATTCAATGAAAGGTAAGAAATGAGTCATTTTGGAGAATTTGTCAATCAACACAAAAATATCATCATGATCACTGGGAGTCCTAGGAAGACTTAATATAAAATCCATGAAAATATCTTCAAAATTGAAGTCTAGTAAAGCATAATATTTTTCTACTTTTTGTGTTGTGCTTTTGGCTTTCTTACATGAAGAACATTAGGTCGCCGTTTCTACATCTCTTTTTAAAGATGTCCAATAAAATATATATTCCAACAAGTGTAGAAAATTTCATTTTGCCAAAGTGTCCTGCTATTCCTCATGAATGCAGCTTTAATATGAGAATGACCTCATTGAAGTCATAAGGATACAATAACTTTCTTTTATAAATATAACCATCAAAAATGGAAGACACCATTTAAACTGAAAAATAATAAATATTTCTAGGCATGATCTTAATATACCCAAGGTTTAAAATTGCGCAATTGGGTATAAAGACATTTTTCATTAGTGAGGAAAAATGTAAACTCAACGAGTAAGGCGCAAACCACCAAATCAAAAAAATTGTGTAAAGTAAAAAATAAAGGTTAAAAGTAATTTTTATATAATTCTTAATAATATATTAAATGATGACATATTAATTTTCTATTGAACTATAAAATAACAAACTGACATACATTTGAAATAAAAAATTGCACAAGACGTAAAGTGATATTCAGGTCGTTTAATTATGAAAGTTTAAGAATGAGAGATAAGATCATGAGGACTCCAACTGATTCCATGGATTTTTGTGCGAAAGTAGTCCAAGTAAACTTTCTTGAGGATTTCAGTTGTTTGAGCTATTATCGTGCTCAATTTTTGGATAAACCTTCTGAAGAAGATGGCTAAGCCATGAAAACTACAGCCATTTGTGAAGCTCTTAGAAAATGGACAATCTAGAGAGGTTTTAATTTTGGCAGGGTCTTCCTTCAAGCAATCTGCAGTAATAATGAACCCTAAAAAAGTGAATTGAGGTTGGCAAAAGAAGCATTTATTTAGATTTATACAAATCTTGGCTCATTTAACTTTAATTAAAAAAAAAAGCTTTAAGTGATCTAGGTGTATTTTCTCATCGGGGCTAAAGGTCATAATTTAAATAAAATAGACCAAAATGAATTTTCCTATGTAAGGTTTTAGGATTGTTTTCATTAGTCTCATGAATGCGCTAGGCAAATTTGATAATATGAAAGGCATAATTAGCCACTCATATAGTCCATTAAGGGTTTTGAAAGCAGTCTTTCATTCAAGCCCTGCTCTACTTAGGATCTAATATTGCCCATTTTTTAGATCTATATTGGAGAAATGAGAAGCATTTATAATAAGGTCTAACATATCAATCCAACCTAGAGATTGGAAATCTATATTTAATTCTTATCTTGTTGTCTGCTCTACTAGTAATGCGCATTCTTCAGGTAACATCCTTTTTAGGTACTAGTAGCAGTTGAAAGAAGACTCTAAAGCTTGCTAAAATGATGCAAACCTTTCTAGACAGCACAATTAAAATGAAGTTTAAAATTTTTTTAAAGATGCTATGCATGCAAAAATTTAAAACAATGGTTAGGCAACACCCCAGGAAGTATTCTAGAATGAATTTCCTACTCTAACCATGCTCAGATACCAGATGATGCAGGACTACATATGAAAGTGATCACTTCATTATGATTTTGCACAATTCTTTGATTGAAATAAAATTAAAGTAAACTAGTAGCAGTTAAAATGACAAAGTAAAACAAGTGAGGGATCACACCCGCTTAGGCTAAATTACATGCCCAGAGAGTTTAGAAAAACTTTCAAAACAAATAGTAAATTACCTAATGCCGTAGTAATAGTTTCAATACAATCCCAAATCTAACAATAAAAATTAGCAAGCATAAAGGCACGCTCAAGATACTACATTTACTAAGCTTAGCAGTAGTGGATAGAGTTGTCCTTCGTGACTGCAATCAAGCACAAGATTCAGTTAGACTAAAGAAGTACATTGAAAAGGAAGAAGGATAACCTCTCGTCAAGGGGTAGTGGAGATCCTCCACTCGATGCCTTCGAAGTGCTCGTCGATTGCCTCGACCAAGTAGATCAAAGTGCACTCTAGGTAATCCTTGATCGTGTGATGAACTCTTGGATTGACGTCAAAGTAGGTGGATTGAAGAATATCCACGAATCCACGTTCGTCGTATGTAATTTCATAGTTCACTTCGGGGTCAGCCATCCATGCGAGAAGACGTCGTCTTAATGTTAGAAGAGGTTGGATAATAAGTAGGGACTTCTCCAATGGTCCTGTAGTGAAAATCGATGGACAGCAAGCTATCCCTTTTATGCAGCTGTTTTGAAGCTTCTGGTTAATAAGAATCCAAGAACCACTACAGGAATTTTTGGCAGTAGCTTTGGAGAGCAGGAAATCCAATGTGGGATAGGGTTTGGGAGGAGTTTGTAGAGGAAAAACAGCACAGGAGCCTTGGGGAAGAGTTCCGCTAGCAGTGGAGAAAAGCCTGAGATTAATTCCAACTTGAGAGGAGTGATTTTGGAAAGGATTAAGACGGTGGTAACAAAAGGAATTTCATCCCAAAAGAAATGGAGTTTTGAATTGTTTCTAAGTGGGATGAAGTGATTTTAGGAAACAAATAAATAAAAAAAAGAAATCTCTATGGGGCCAGCGTCATAGGGATTAGGAGGAGAGAATTTAGGGAGGCATTCAATGCTATCTTAAATTAATAAATTAAATTTGGAATGAAAGATTTCATCCAAATTAATTCAAAATTCAAATAGGCTATGAATTAGGAAGTTGCCTAACATAGGATTATAATTTAGGTAACTAGTTTAAATTCAAATGGATTTGAATTTACTCATGATTAGAGTTACCTAAAATATGAAAGGATAATTTAGGAAAAGATTTAATGGCAAGTTGATGATGGTGGGAAATATTTTGAAGACTTTCCTAAAATAGATTTTATAATTTAGGAAAGAATTTGAATTTCAAATTTGGGAAAATTTAAATTCAAAGACCAACTAAATTATGACAATCCAAAATTAGGAAATTTCCAAGAGAGGCAAGAGAGACTTAAGATGGTGGCTTGAGTGGGTTGGGTATGGGGGGCCGACGGTTAGGGTTTTGTCTGTGGTTGATGGTGGTGGGTTATGGGCTTGGCCGACAGGTGGAGATGGGGGTTAGGGTGGCCAGTGGCTTAGGGATTTCGGGGAAGTCTAGGCCGGCGGTTAGGATAAAAGGGGAAGGAGAAGAATAAGATAGAGAAATAAAACTACGAACCTGACTTATCTAGATTCTTCCCTCTCCTAGGGATCCTTCCCCATGACTATCAAGCTCTCATGAGAATTCACACAAGAAAACAATATTTGATTAATCATTCATCCATTCCATGAAATAATAAGCAAAGGGCTATATATAGCAAAGTACAAAGGACTCAAAGAAATAAAAGACCAAATTGCCCTTTAGGCTCATACATGACACTTCCCACTAAAGGGGTATAAACGGAAAGACCAAAATAACACTAAGCAAATAGAAAATACATAAATAATGAAATAACAAAAGGGACTCAAAAATACAAAGACTCGATCGTGGCCGTAGATAGGCGGCCACGTCTCTGTTAATAGTGCTAAAACAACACAAGGACAAATACTTTCCTTAGATGAAGCCTTTCTTAAGCAATTCATCCACTCGCCTTTTAAGCTTAGCTTGTTCAATATAGTTCATTCATAACTTGAGTAAATTTGGGCTTCTAAGGAGGTGTGGGTAAAATTTTATGTTGAGATGTAGTCGGGTCTTTTAAATGGGCTTTACAGGAAATAATTTTATGATCTTGTCATCTTATTAGAACATATAAGTATTCTCTCAACCATAATGAAAGACATTTAAATCATAAAGCCAAAGTTTTCTTAACAAGATATGTGTGATCTCCAAAGGGAGGATATCACACCAAACATGGTCAACATAGAACTACCTATCTTGATAGGAACAAGGCAATTGGATATGATAGGCAAAGATGTGTGGTTCACCAACTCACATGAAAAGGTTCCGGTTGTGATTCAATCATCAAATTTGCTCAAGTAATAGCATGGTTAGATATAACATTCATGGCACTACCTTCTTCAATTCTTAGCTTGTATCTCTTATCCTTACACAAAACATACATTAAAAATAAAAAATCTCCTTCTCCTATCCTCCTTATCCCTAGAGTCATGAATCTCATGATATTTAAGAATCTCCCAAACGTTATCTCCTCATTAGAAAGAAAAAATATCATCATAGATCTCTTCCACCTTATCACAATGCTCTCCTCTTCTACTTCTTTCTCAATCTCATATGGGGACATAATTTTATTTTTACATTGATGTTGTATATGTCCCTTCTTGTGACACTTGATGCACACAATCTTTTTAAGTTTAGGAGATGTTTCAAGGGCACTACTATCAGGTTGGGCACTAGAAGATGTAGGTTCAGGTCTAACAGGAAACCTTTGGGTAAAATAAGAGGACGAGACAAAATTTGTTTGAACTTCTAGATCTAGATGAAGAGATTACCATCTTATGCTTTTGTAGGAACATAGCATAATGAAAAATATCCTCAAGGGTCTAAGAGTCTTATAACTCAATCACATCTAATGTCACTCCAAAGACTAATAATAAACTCATTAGCTAACTTCCACTCTTAATCTGCGTGGTTGGTCCTTAGCTACCAGATCCTCAAACTTATTCATATATTCAAACACTTGCGTATTGCCTTGTCTAAGGGCCATTAATTATTCTTGTGGCTTCTTGATGTTTTCTTGAACAATACTTGGCCCTTAGCATCTCCTTCATATCAAATGAAGTAAAATGGTGCCTTCCTAACCTTTCTTCCTTAATTAAAATATTAGTCCCATAGATTTTTGCATGGGCCTACAAGTTTCATTTTAACAAAGGTGATTCTTTAATAGTAATCTATTTGGTGTTAACCAAAGAACACATCCATTAATGTAAGACAATAAGAATATGTTGGGTTTATGGACTATCATATGTAGGAGGATCTACCTTAACATTTTTAATGGGTTCAATTAAGGCTTCGTGACTCCAAGGTTAACCATTCCTATGGAGATTCCTAAAAAATTGTCTTATAAGTTGACAATGCTCCCTAGGTACTCTTCTCCTATGGATTTAATTTCAATGCAATTTTGGGCTAAAAGAGATGTTTGAACCACACTCAAATTTTGGACTTGAGTGGTGAAGTCCAAAAGGAGCCGTTGGATTTTATTAAAATGTCCATCAGTTTGAAAAGTCAACTCATTTATCCTCCTATTGATATTGTCCATTTAATATTTGACTAGTTGACTTTGGTAGCATGATGCAATAATGAAGGCTATGAACTTTAAATATGACTTTTGTAATTTTTTTAAACATGAAATGAATGCTGATTTAAAGAAAATGGATGCAAATGATTTTAAAAACCATTTCATAAGCCTTACAACATTGCAAGTAAAAGATATAAGTAAATAATTCAAAACAACTAAATTAGAATTAGGATAAAACTCAAATTTTTTTCAAGGAAAAATTTCGCATGTTAATAGAATTATTGTTAGGTTTTATTTGATTTAGTGGATGACTCCCTCATTGATTTGTGATGCTCTCAAGTTAGGGTTTGATGAGTTTAAGGTTGATGACTAGATTAATATACTTGGAGACATCTAATTGGCATTCTTGCACTAGCTAATAGAATTGTTTCAAGCATATAATCCACTAAAAAAAATATTGATGAAAATGAAATATAATTAAAGGAATAATATCAAGCCCAATTTATAGCTATGATGTACGTACATGGACACTGCGACATGGACATGACACGACACGGTACACAACCAACATAAAAAATATGGGACACGAGTAAGGCGCAAACACAACATTGCAATTTTTAAAAAATGTATAGAAATTAATATAGCATCATAATAAAAGTGACAAACAATAATAAATCAATGAATAGATATTCACAAGTTGAAACTTTACCCAAATAGAAATATCATAAATAAAAGTGATCTCCAAAGAGAGAGAGAGAGAGAGAGAGAGAGAGAGAGAGAGAGAGAGAGAGAGAGACTGCGACATGGATTTGACACGACACGGAACACAACCAACATAAAAAATATGGGACACGAGTAATGCGCAAACACAACATTGCAATTTTTTAAAAATGTATAGAAATTAATATAGCATCATAATAAAAGTGACAAAAAATAATAAATCAATGAATAGATATTCACAAGTTGAAACTTTACCCAAATAGGAATATCATAAATAAAAGTGATCTCCAAAG
This sequence comes from Dendrobium huoshanense, assembly GCA_016618105.1. Lineage (NCBI taxonomy): Eukaryota > Viridiplantae > Streptophyta > Magnoliopsida > Asparagales > Orchidaceae > Dendrobium > Dendrobium huoshanense. The sequence continues at coordinate 39,756,725 of CM028342.1, forward strand.
AGAGAGAGAGAGAGAGAGAGAGAGAGAGAGAGAGAGAGAGAGAGAGAGAGAGAGAGAGAGAGAGAGAGAGAGAGAGAGAGAGAGAGTGAATGAGAGAGAGAGAGAGGGGAGAGAGATAGGGGAGAGAGAGGGGGGGAGAGAGAGAGGCAGTTTGAGAGAGAGAGAGGGAGATTATGAGAGAGAGAGAGAGAGAGCTGAAGGAGAGAGAGAAAGAGAGAGAGAGAGTTAGAGACAGAGAAAGTGAGTGGGAGAGAGAGAGGAGGAGAGAGAGAGAGAGAGAGAGAGAGAGAGAGAGAGAGAGATAGTGAGAAAGCAGGAGCAAGAGAGAGAGAGAGATGGGGAGAGGTAGAGATGGGGAGAAGGAGAGGAGAGAGAGAGAGAGAGAGAGAGAGAGAGAGAGAGAGAGAGAGAGAGAGAGAGGGAGATCAAGAGAAAGAGAGAGGGAGCGAGGGAGGGTGTGAGAGAAGAGAGAGTGGGAGAGAAGACGATAAAGCAAGGAGGTTTCAGGCTTCAATCGTGCGTTCTCTCTGCTCGATCGGCTCACCTACTCAGGTAAACAAAGAAGATGAGGGAGAGTGACGGTGTAAAGAAAAATCCCAAGGCATATGGGCAATTGGGCATGTATTCATCGATATACAGTTTGAATGGTCCCTAATCACCTTTTATTTGAATAAAAGAATATTAAAATATACAAATTTTGTAATTTAAATAAAATTGATTATCAAATATTGAGACACACATGTCTGACATACATGTCCATTTTATTTTAAATATTATTTTAAAATGACACGGATTTGTTGTGTCTGACACGTGTCTCAGCCATATCGAGTGCGTGTCTATTTCCGACACGTTTTCGACACTGCATTCCCTCTTATGAAGGAGTGTCGGTGCATCATAGATTTATAGATAGTACCCTTTTTTTGAAAGTCAACTACACACTTTGAAAATAACTCTCAAAGCTTCTAGCTTCTCTTGGTGTCCACCTCTAATGTTGTCCAACAATTAAGTGATTAACTTTTCTCTGATACCAAAAAGTACGATGATGGTGGGTGTAGGTTAGATCATTGATGTGATCAAATTAGTGGATATGGGACTCTCTCCAATGATTCTTAGAAGAGTAAAGTTAAATCAAGAAAAGTTTGATTTTGAGTCAAATTTGATGGGAAGTTGTTAGTAGTTGGACAGCCCAATTTTAGCAACCAATCTAGGATCTACAACACTAGATTCTACCCACGAGTTCTTTCACTCCAAAATATTAAATGACATGAAATAAAAGTTAAATTTAAGGGGAAGATGTTTATTTATGATCTGAAGATTGTACTGAATTTGGTGGTGGTTTGATATTTATTTTTCTAAATTTTCAACTCCATCCAAGGGATTTTTCATCCAATTTATGTCACAAACCAATAGTAAATTCTTCATTCCACAAATTAGAAATATTTAATACAACATTACATGAGAGGGAGTTTTTAAAATTGAAACAGAGAAGGGGGGCCACTAGTGTAACCACTTCAACCGTTCAACTCCTCCCTTCAATGCATTACTTAGCCAACCACTCCAATCCAACTTAATCACTTAATTGGGTTAATTAAAACAGCTAACAAAATGCATAAATGCAATCACACTTACAAAGAAATTACTACAACCACATATGAGACAATACATTCACACAAATACAATAATAAAATACTCTAATTCTTGAGTCCATACTTTAGTGAAGCCCACTAGCCTTGAATCTTATAATTGGACTTCCCTTTTCTTGATTAGCTCTATATTCTACATTAGTAGTCCATCTCAATCTCCCTCGTCTTCCTATATCATGTATGGCATCACTTTGATTTCATGGGTTTATCCTCCATCTCAATCTTCCTCATCTTCCTATATCATGTATGGCATCACTTTGATTTCATAGGTTTATCCTAACCTCTTACCCCCTTTCGTTACTCGAAATCAAGAGTCCTACTTGTGCTTACAACACCTCGCTATCATTCTTCTCCTAGTGGTTTATTTTTTAAGGCCCCATCATCATGGAGTCTTGTACTGCCAAAATTTGGAGTCTTGTATTGTCTATATTTCCATCACATCATTCTCTCCTCTACTCCAAAATTTGACTTCTCACATTCTTGTAGTGGATGATGATAGGGCTTCTATTATCTACTCCTCGTCGTTTATTCTCATGGACGTCAATGGTCCATCAAATCTAATTTATTTGCTTAATCATGTTGCAAATTGCTCCTCTTATCAATCCTATCATTCCAATGTTTTCTTTCGATGATATTGTTAGCAAGAAGGGTTCTTTGTAGTTGAAGCCATATCTCTAATTTCCATTTTTTTCATTTAGCATGTCTCGGATTCTATGAAACACAGTCCAACCACAACCTTCCATGATAAACCCACTCTCATTTTTTAGGAAGATATTTCTACTTTGATATAACCAGTTTATTACATTTTGGTTGGTAAACTTGCCTTCATCCAAGTGAGTTTGGAGATTGTTCATACTTTCATATTTGATTTATGTTTAATTGTTGACTGCTATGTTAGAGTTCTTAATCGTAGTCATCTTCTTATCAAACTATATTTAAAAATTGATTATTCAAGGCCATTTCCTCATCATTCATACTATGGGAATGGCCTCCTGATGTATATGCTGAAGTGGTCTCCGTATTTTGATACCTCTAAGAAGTGAGAAGCTATTATTATGATGACCACTTATTTAGACCACTTCAACATACACATCAGAAAATTACTCATCTCTCGATGTGTATGAACCACTTCAACATATATATCAAAAAATTACTCTTATCTCCCAATGTGTACGCTGAAGTGGTCTCTTAATGCTAAGTCCTCTAAATTGGAGGGACAAAAGATCTAATTTTGTAATATTTTTAATTGTTTTGCATTCAGAGGTCTAAAATATCGTAATATTGATTTAAATAAAAAAATATCATAACAGTGTTGCTGCACATGGCAATAGAAAACACACTTCAAGGGCAGCTTGCCAACTCCATGTGAAAAGTATGGACTAAATTACTCACTAAATAGCTAAGCCACAAGTCAAATAAAACAAAATTAATAATAAAAGCATCGCAAAAACAAAGCTCAAGACTTCATGCACAAAATTTTCCAACAACTTCTAGCAACTAACATTTCCAAAACAACCACAAGCATTATTTTTTATTACTCTTGTCCAAAAGAACAGGATTGGAATTAATTTCAGAAGGGGACATAAAAATCAAAGCACATTAGAAAAATTAGAAGGAAAACTTGCCCTTCACCAAGCATGTATTGTATGATCGGTTGCAGGAACGATGTATCCCAATACCTTTCCAAGTAGGCTTCCAAGAAAGTCAAAATATTGTAGGTGCTGCTCATGAATCACTCCTGATCCAGGATTTGGATATAAAAGGTGATCACTAGTTTCCTATGGGAAAGAACAAAAGCAAATGGTTCAGAAAATAAACACAAAAAAGAAAATAATTAACATGAATCAACAACTGAAACATTAAAGTTATTTCAATACCAGCTGCAAACACTTTCTTAAGTTAAAAAAGACAAATATATATACAATTTTTTTTAAACAAAACAAAAAAAAAAGTATATCATTCTACTATAAAGCAATATCAAATGACCTTAGAATTTTTTAGAAACTTGCAAATATTGTCAAATATCAAGGAAAACCTAAGAATAAAAAATGACACAGAAGGCAGAACACGATTGAGATGCACTCATCGCCATGCAACACACAACAACCAAGAACATCTGTATAATCTCACAAATTGGATCTTTGCCCTATGCAATATTTAGAGGATTCATTAGAAAGGTATAAGTCCTACTCATCTAAGTAATGCTTTGGCTCATTTGAATGCTTTTCTTGAAGGCGTTTCTCTTAAATCTACCAAGGATGAGCCCATTTGGAACATGTGGGCGATAAATCCTGTTAAATCTCACTATTCTTTTCTTATTAAAGGTAATATTAGCTATATGACTTCGGTTTGAATCTAAAAATCTACTGCCTCTTTCAAAATTTCTATTCTTAGTTGGCTTACTTATTTCAATTGTTGGGCGATTAGTAAAGGGAAGACTCTTGAAAGGGAACACTCTTGAACATGTTTGAAGTCAAAAACTAATTTAGTAGCATCCAAATTTTTGTGGTGCATGGGACAAAGAAATTAAAAAAAAACATAAAGGTAATTGGGATACATACTTCTTAACAACTATTTGGTCAGGGTAGACAAACAAAGCTTTGTCATAACAAGATATTAATAGACAAAGTATTTGGATAAAACATCACTACATCAATATATCTTTTGGTTTTCTTTTTCTCATTGCATTACGGTTGTTAATATCAATAGGGATAATATGAATCTAGGTTTCCTTAATCATTCAATAGAATTTTATCTTTATTCAAGATAGACTTATAACAATCAGCTAAACCGATTCAGTCAAATCGGTCCAATTGAGCTAACTTAGGTTGGTGAGAAAGCCACAATGAAGTGCGTGAGTGCATGCAAGTAGGAGGGAACAACAACGAGCGAACGAGCAATCGTAATTGAACTAATCTGACACATTTCTTCGAGGGGCCAAAAGTACCCTCACTCGATTTGGATGGAGTAGAAAGTTGAGGAGAGGCGTTTCCATGTGATTTGTTCAAATAAGACAAAGAAGAAAAAGGAGGAGGTTGAATTCGATAAAGTCGGAGAAGAAGAAGGTTTACACATGGCTACTGATGAAGATGAAAGAAGGATTTTGTGCTATTCAACTTAAATTGGCATATATAAGAAGCTATGTAATCCAGCGATTGAGAAGAGTTGTTCGACTGCGAACAATCAAAGTTGGAGGTGAAGGAAAAGGAGTGTTCGAAGAATTCAGTTTTACTTGGTTGTTTTAAGATAAAAGCCTGTAGACTTGGGTCGAGAGAGTTTCAGGTTCTTTTTTCTTTTGGGGGGCTGAGACTTCAGGCTGCTGGTCCCAAAATGATTTATTCAGCTCACCGATGGAGCTATTTCTCTTTACCCATTTCAGACCCACAAACCCATTTCGAGGGGGGGGGGGGGGGGGGGGGGGGGGGGGGGGGGGGGGGGTTGCCTCAATCTCCTTGGCCACAAGGTTGGAGGGATGGGTTGAAAATTGTCGTTGAGCTTGAAGTTCAACATTTTTCTTTCTCATGTCTTCTTATAAGCCTTCCTCCATATGAGGAGGCCTCAACATCATTCTTCTCGGGTGCAAGCAACATTTAAAATTGCGCAATAAGAGGCACGCCTCAACACAATTTGGTTCATTTAAGCCTCAAAACCCACGCAATAAGTTCAATTTTTTAGGCTTAGGCCTCAAGTTTATTGAGGCATGCCCTCGCCTCATATATTTAAGGTGCCGCCTCTCTAAAAAAATTAACTTAAAGTTTTTTTTTCAGTCCCCCCTCCCCCCCCACAGTTGCCAACGTGGTGCACCTAGTGAGATGTCGACGTGGCATCAACATTTAAACCCTAGTTTAGGTCGAATGCAGAGGCGACGTTTAGATTTTCAAGTTCCAGCAATTCACTACGGAGCAATTTCAAGCACTCTTCACTCAGTTTCTTCAAAGATGTCATCACCCCCAAAGAGAAAGGTAACTTAATGCTATGTTTTATGTTATGTACTGCGTATTTTATGGTTATGATATGCGTTGGTGTTCAAGCCTTCAAGGTTCTGAAGAACTTCTTATTTTATGCTTATTCTATGCGTATGCATTGCTTCTCAAAACTTTTTAAATGTTTGATACTTTGATGCCATCGTATTTTCTCTGTATTCAGGGTTTATGATGAATTTATGTTGAATTTTGAAAACATAAAATCTAACTAAATTTTAAGCACCAAGTAATATATGCGTAGGCTGTGCGTACACAATGCGTCTTTTGTGCGTATGCTATGAGTATACGTTGTGTGATCCTTGCTTATATGGTGCATACTTTATGCGTGCGTATAATTTGCTTCCATTTTTTCTGCAATGTGCGTTCTTGTGCGTATGTTATGCATATATTATGCGTGATTAGTGCTTATGATATGCGTATTGTTTGTGTTTGTATAATTTGCTGTCATGTTTCCTGCTCTGTGCGTTCTTGTGTGTGTGATGTGCGTAATATATGCGTATGTTATGCGTACACTGTGTGTGATCGTTGCTTATATTCTGCGTATGTTGTACGTTTTTTGTGCGTATCTCATTTACTTAGTTTTTTATTTTTTATTTTTTTACAATTTTTAGATATATGTTTGTCCAATTACCTATCGATGCTATATTTCTTCGTTTCGAATAATCTGTGATAACTTTGCTCAGCAAATTACTCCTGAAGTCAAGGACACATTGAAACGTTTAAAGATACTACAATTTTTTGAATTTCCTAGGTTTGAGCAAAATGTCCCTCTTATTTATGAGCTGATCTCAAGGTGGGACATTTCAAAATAATGCTTTATTATAAAAGATCAACCCATTCCTTTCAATGCTGATGAAGTGGCTCTTCTTACTGGTCTGCCAAATAAAAGAGAAGAAATATCTTAGCATTCCTTAGCACATATTTCAGTTACATTAACGAAAATAAGGAATGACATGATGGAGTTGAACAAGCAAACCCCCCCCCCCCAAACTTGTTAAGAACAATTATCATGTATTTATATTCAAATTTACTTTTTCAACTTAACAACTTCAAAACTCCTCGGTTGATTCAAAGAATAACAAATAATCTAGATGATTTTTTGTTAATAAATTAGGCTAGTTTAATTCGGAAATTTTTAGTTGGAGAGTTTAATAAGGCATCCTCCAAGATTTCAAATAAGAAGCCAGCAGGTTACATCAACGGTTTTGTACTTCTGCTAATTCTGAGTGCTAAGTGTTAACTGCTAAATTCATTTAAAATTTTATTGGCTCAATGTGAGTGCTAAAATTTTCTTTCATCTTATGCAGATTTGGTTCTTATAGCATACTTCTATTCATGTTCCTATGTATGCTGACAAAAGGCCCCGTTTTCTACGATAGGCCGATGATATTATATATATTACAGAGGTGATCAATAACTTATTTGCTAATATAAGGAAAAGTCATATTTGTAATGACCTACAGGCAGTTTCCCAGGCAGAAATGGATATGATTAATGTCGAGAAATATCCATCAGACAGCCCTCCATCGCCTTATTCCCCTCATGAAATATCCACCCATCAAAACAACTCCCCCAATCTCCCCATCTTACCCCACCTCCTCAGCAAGACCCCCACCAATCTCCTCAGCAACCACACTTAAATTTTTCTGCTAAAGCACTTCAGTCTCTACAAGAAACAATAATCAAATCCTGCCAAGAAATATGCATAAAACTTTTTTGAGAATTTAAAGACAGGCTGAGCACAAAGTTTGAAGATCTAACTGAGAGAGTTGGAGTTATTGAAGTCAAGCTCAATAATTACATTGATCAGAGCAAAATAGTTCCTCAGAAAAGATCTGTTAGCTACTCTTCATCTTCCAATAAGAGACATAAATCAGATATCCCTCCCCACAGCCCCAATGAACCAATTGAACCAATCTCACCAAAAGATCCAATCCCACCAAATAAGTCAATCCCAGTATAAATGCAACTTATTCCATATACATATCCAAATGAACCAATACTAGTAGATAACATTCAAATAAAACTTGTAACTTATGTTTATGCACATGAAATAGAAAATTACAAAGGTCTTATGTGTTTGACTTCTGAGAAGAGAAATTTTGTGCAAGAAAGTTTGAAAAAGTTCAATAAAAGGAAAAAAAATTGCAACTTATTTTTTGTTTGAATATATGTATGCTTATGGTATGTGTGGGTTATGCGTATGGTATTCGATTCTTATGAAATGCGTATTTAATATTTTTTTTTTTGCAGGGAGGATAGTATTGTGTTTGTTGTTAACATTATTATTTACAGACCTGTCATTGATGAGTTATTAAGTGATAATTACTTAGGCAATGAACATGTAGGTATTTTTGCCCATCTCTTAGATGATAAGTGTAACCTTATGCCTGACAAGTATCATAAATTTTTATACATCTCTCCAATCTATTGGGTTAGTAACTTAGTATTCAATTTATCAGTTTAACTATTGGATTAATAACTTAGTATTCATTTCTTAGTTCTTAAATTTACTACTTGCACTTGCAGAATAACAAAAGTAGGGATAAATTGTCCAAATTACAAATCGACTATATAACCGAGCTTTATGTTTATTCAAACAACATTTTATTACAGCCAATCATTGAATCCATTCACATTACCCTTCTGGTTGGTTTGCTGAAAGAACAAAAGTGAAAATTTTATGACTCGTTGGACCACCGCGTCAAAGAGCATAGGCTTGTTGTTACAAAAATTGTAAGTGTTAGATGAACATGAACTCTTCAATTTTTACAGAACTAATCCTTGCTCTACGTATATTTCAGCTTAAATTCCTATATTCTGACACGAAAGAAGTTTTTAATAGTGATATTAAAAAATGGAAGCTTTCTACCATTAAAGGTGTACCAAAATAGGAGAACTCTATAGATTAGGGAATATATGTCTGTAAATATATGGAAAGAATAAGTCTTGAAGGAAACACTGATTAGACTGATAGTACAAATTGGCAAGTAGACATGCCAAAGTCTAGGGCAGAATTTGCATATGAAATATTTTGTAAAACGTTGAAAAAATAACAAATTTTCATTCTGTGTATAAATGTTTCTGTGTATAAATATTACTGTGTATAAATATTTAAACAGTTTCTGTGTATAAATATTTTTCATTTTGTGTATAAATATTTATTTCTGAAGAATATATTTTTCAATTATGTGTATAAATATTATTTACACTGATTTGATTAAAAAATAACTTATTAAATGATAATACGAATAAATTACGCATATTGTACGAATAACGAACGCATATCGTCCGCATAACTTACGTCGTATACACGCACTACGAATGTACAGAAGACGCACAACGTACGCCATATAACGCACGCAGTAAATTTTATTTATAAAATTCTATTAAATATTTTAATTAATATCTATCTTTGTTTGTAAGTTACTTACATTAAAATGATGAATAATATGTTTAACACGTTGAACTTAAACTTGTTATTACAAATTAGACACATTGTGATTTTATGATTTCATTTTTTAGTCTTGAATATGATACTTGAACAAGTACAAAGGGTTTATGGCACTTGGTGGATTGTATTTAAGGAAGAGAAATAAGGAATATGATGTTTAAAAGAGTTTGTGTTTGGCATTTGCATTTAAAGAGTAGTGTTTGAATTTCTTATTTGTTTTAAAGGAAAAAAATAATTTTACAAATGATTTTAAAAATAGTTTTGAAACATTTTTAAAAAATACGCATAACGAAGGCAATAAAATACGCATTAAGTACGTATAAAACACGCACATATCACGCACATAGTACGAATAGAGTACGCATAAAACACGCACACATTCTATTAAATATTTTATGTTACTTACATTTAGTATGTACTGAGGGGCCGTGACATGAATAATAATTTTTGTTAGCTGTGGACTGACGGGTGGCAGATATGGTTGGGAGGGTTCATTAAAATTTTATGAGCCATTATTTACAATTTATTGCTTACTATTGTTCAACATTAAAATTTCCACTATATAATGCGGGAAGGCTTGCCTTGTGGTATTGTATTGTCCGATATAAATCATCTTTGCCAACCAAGCCTTCCATTCATTACTGCGATACTTATCCATTCATTACTGGGCAGGAGAGATATTTAAGTTTACAAGTTATTGGTATCAGGAACATGGGAGGAGGATAAGTATCGCAGTAATGAATGGAATGTTTGGTTGTCAAAGATGATTTATATTGGACAATACAATACCACAAGGCAAGCGTTCCCGCAATTCATTTAGACATACTCATGCGCATGATTTTCTATGAATATTTTTAATAGAATGTATATAGGTTCTCTTGTAAAATTATATTTGTTATAAATGTTCTTTTAATTTATTTTTGTATTTACTATATTATACAAAGTCATTAAAATTGTATTTATCAAATTCTATTAAATGTTCTTTTAATTATTTTTTATTTTTTAAGATACGCAATGTTGACGCAGAGAGTACACACATAATACGCATGGTGAACGCATGGTATACACATATATTACTCATATTATACGCATAGATTACGCACAACATAATATTGAACACATTCAGTACTCATACTATACCCAGAAAATCATATGTTTTATTAACTATTAATACAAAATCATACATTAAGTTACAGCTGCTACAACTACTAATTTACAAATACTTTAGAAGAGGTTTTTCAAAATACGCATGGAATACACATATATTACGTCTTACATACGCAGACCATACGCATATAATACGCATATCATACGCATAAATACACATAGAATACGTAGTGTTATGCTTTATCGATGGCTTGACATTATTTAATACTGAACACACCCAGCACGCATATTAAACCCTAAACGAGAGCTATTCTCTTTGACTTTTGCTTGGAGGTTTCTTCTACTGCGAGACTGCAAATTGGGTTGTTGTCTCCTCCGTCCGACCGGCACCCACTTCTGTCTGAGGCTGCTGTCTCCTCCGACCTGCATCAGGTCATAGAAAAGATTAGTAAGACCTCATTCACTTTCTATTTTTGCTCAATCAGAATGGTCAGAAATAAGGATAAAGCTGTATCAGGTCATAGAAAAAATCCAGCATGAAAATATAGCACTCAGGTGGATGTAGGAGGAAATGATAAAACATATGTCTATCTCAAATGTAATTACTATGATAAAGTTGTGAAAGGTGGTGTGACTAGGATGAAGGAACACCTTTCAGGTTCTCACAATAATGTTGCTCCATACTCCAAAGTTCCTGATGTTGTAAGGGATGAGATAAAGTCATACATGAATAAGTCTACTACATCAAAACATCTTGCACAGAAGAAATTTGAGGATAGAGTTGATGCTAGATCTTACTACGGGAGTGAGCGCAGCGTTAGGGATTCATCTTCTTCTATGAAGCTCATTTCATGTAGGGGTGCTAGAGGTCCTATGGATCATTATATGGTTGACACATCAGAGGATAGGCCTTCTATTACACAGTAGATGGCACCAAAAAATGCAAGGGAGGCGCGGAGAAGAGTGTGTAAGGATTTAGGCAGATTCTTCTACAAAAATGCAATTCCATTTAATGTTGCAACATTACCTGCTTATTACAACATGATTCGTTCAGTTGGAGCATTTGGGAGAGGGTTCAAACCTTCAACCCTGTATGATTTAAGAACATGGATTTTGAAGGAGGACTTGGAAAGCACTAATAAAAGCATCGAAGAAATTAAGAAGACTTAGGCCCAAACAGGAGTAACAATTATGTCAGATGGGTGGTCTGATATCAAACAAAGAAGTCTGATCAACATCCTCATTAATAATCCTTATGGTACTGTATTTCTAAGGTCAATTGAAGCATTTGGCCAGGTTAAAGATGCTGAGTTCATATTTGGATTATTAGATAGCATTATTGATGAGGTTGGAGAACATTTGGTTATACAAATTGTGATAGATAATGCAAGTTGTTATAAGGCTGCAGGTAATAAACTTATGGAGAAGTGGAAACATTTGTACTGGACTCCATGTGCTGCACATTACATAGATCTGATTCTTGAGAAGCTTGGGGAGCTACCTCAACATAAAAATGCACTCACTAAAGCCAAAAAAATAACTAAGTTTATTTACAACCACTCTTGGGTTCTAGCTCTTATGAGAAAGTTTTTGAAGAAAGAAATTCTAAGGCCAGCCGCAACAAGATTTGCCACCAATTACTTATCCTTAGAGAGCATGCTGGATGCCAGGCAACCTTTAGAGGCTATGTTCACATCTACACAGTGGTTGAGTTGTGCTTGGGCGAAGAAGGCTGATGGAAAAGAGATTAGAAAGATTGTTTTAAATGACTGATTTTGGCAAAGTGTCTTATATGCCATTACAACCACAAGATCTTTAGTTCATGTTTTAAGGATGGTGGATACGGAAAAGAAGCCTGCAATGGGTTTCATCTATAATGCCATGGATGAAGCCAAAGAGACGATTGCCTCCAAGTATACAAACCCTGAAATAAAGTTGGGATTATATCATTGTACTGATCGTCTAATAAGTGATGCAACTTAAAGATCAAATGCTGACTGTGGGCTCCAAAAATTCGACCTCGGCCTCCACTCGCTTTTCTTATTCGGCGAGGGAGTTTTAACGAACTAAGTTCCGAGGTAAATTTTGGAAGGCAGATGAGTTTGTAGATAAGACACTACCCAGAGATCTCGCCCTCATTTTGTGAGGAATTTATGATCTGAGTTCTGGTTTCCTATAGGCGCAAGCCCCTATAGTTAATTACCCCTCCCGATCATGAGAGAGAACTTTCGATTAAGGTTAGTCGTCAATAAGATACGTATAGAATACGTGTTATCTGTCATATAGTAGCAGAAATGATTGGATTTGGAAATGTTTGGAAGTTTGGGAATTTGAGAAATTTGATATTTGAAAATTTGAAGGTTTGATATTTAAAATAGAAATTTCACCATCTTGTACTTAAAACGGATGGTGGGGGAATAGATGATAGACCCGATCAAGATCCCATGGTTCCGTCGTCCCGGGCCATCATGGTCCCTGGTCTACTTAGTCAAAGGAGGTAGTCGACCCAACCTGACAGAAGGATCCTTATCAGCAGCCATGTGTTGCTTCGTCCAAGTGGACCTTGTAGACCGGGGTTGAATATTTGTCTAAGGGAACAAATTTTAATTCACCTTAGCTTACAGAGGGCTTTGTGCCCTATCGATCATATCCTATTGATTCATATCTCAAGGATTTAACGCCATTAAGGAGCGTATTGGCTCTGGCCATAACCGCTATCTGTGGTGCCATTTGGCGGCAAAACCACTCGGTTCAGAGGGCCCCGGGTCATAACCGTTTACCTGCAGTGCCATTTGGCAACGAAACTGCCGGTTAGAGGACACGTACCACGTCCTTACTGGCAAGAAATTGTTTGAGAATGGATCCTAGTGATATTTTTGACTAGGCATTTCGCTCTTTGTGAGTTGAAGTTGATTTTAATTTGTCCACCTCGACAAAATGTTGCGGAGGGTGGATGAATTTTGCTTTAAGTTTTTGATGTATTTATTTCAATCTTAAATATTTTTGGGATTTTTGAGAATTTTCTGGATTTTTCTGGAATTTTGGATGGAGCTTTGGAGTATTCTGGGATTTTTGGATATTTGGAATGGCATTGGAAATTATTTGGGAACCCCTCCGGTTGAGATCTGCATTCAACACGGCCATCATCGGGGTGTTTTGGGTCATTTCTATTTGTAGCTTGAACCTTGTCAACTCAGCCAAGCTATTGACTGAGGATTGGGTTTCGTAGGCTTCGTGCCTTTATTAGTGAATTCATATTATTATAGGCTTTGAAGGCCTAATATGAATGTTTTGAGACAAATATAACGGTTGCCACAACCGTATATTTGTTTGTTGGTTCGAACCCTGTCGACTTTTATTGACTCATATAGAAGGATCAGTTCCGAACCTGAATTCACTTGTAAACCCGCGCAGCATCCCTAGGTGTCACGTGTGTACCAATAACACGCTCGCCGGGGCCCATGCGGGTATTGATTGCTTTTACCCCTTTTTAGTGTACCTATGTGTATACAAATTATAGTGCATGTGCAGGGGTACTTTGAAATAATTGTAGACGCCTTCTGTCTGCTTGTACGAATGTTGCAAATCTGGTGGCGTGGCGTTGTAGTTTGTGGACGCCTTCTGTCTGCTTATACGAATGTCGCAGATCCGGTGGCGTGAAGTAGCAGCTTCTGAATAGAGTTGTTCGCTACTTCGTACAGGTAGACTGTAGTACACTACTCGTTGCCTTCTGCGGGTGGATCGTAGTGTACCAACTAATCTCCTGCCTTCTTAGTCGTAGGAGCCTACACTTATTGTGGTCTTTTGACATTCTGCTCGTATACAAAATTTAATACATGTGATGGGTCCTCCACGACGGTTTGCAGATGGTTGTACCTGCTACAATGTGACCATCTTTGTTCTTAAAAAATTAC
>CM028342.1:39771325-39896325 GCA_016618105.1 Dendrobium huoshanense
GAAAGAGAGGGGAAAATAGGATTCTAATGCATACCTTTGACTTCCCCTATCCTCCTCTACGTTTTCCTCAAATTTTCTTGCCGGAAAATGTCGCCGGAGCAGCCCGAAGAAGCCTGTTCGCACGCCTCCTCCACTCGGTCCGTCCGCTCCCTTCTAGTTTGGCCGAAAGAAATGAGAATGGGAGTGGGGCGGTTTGCTCATTTAGGAAAAAAGAAAATACCAAAGACCACAATACCCTCACTTAAACAACCCCGTCATTAAATATGACTAAGTGTAGTTTGGGCATTTCTAATCTTCCAAAATTTATAATTCCCAAAATACATAAAATCCGATATAAGTTCCATACATCATTTTGCTCAGAATTTTGTGCTATATTTTATAACATTTATTGCGTCGTATTCTGACGACTTTGAATTTTTCACTTAAAACACATCGTGATGCATCGAAAAGCGTGTGAAGTCAAAAACAGCATTTTGCTGGTTTTATATTATCTTTGTTTAGATTGCACATCAGTCATGTCCATCATTCTTTTCAAAACTTCCTAATTTTAGATGGGTACTTGCAGGCACTGAATAATTTTCTTCTAACCTAATTTCCAAATCACTGTTATATGATGTTAAGCAAGAAGGAGCCTTTTATATTAAGGCTTTTTTTATCATTTTACATCATCATATATAAACTATTCATCTTATGAATTATATCATTTTCATGCAAAAATAATTTAAATACAAAAGAAAAAAAATTCAATGTTGATGATCTTCCTGCACTCTTTGTAATTGAGTACTATGCCTTTTATGATACCATTGTTATGTAATAGAGTTTCTTATATAAGTAGAGAGGAATGAAGAGGTTTATCATTTGACAACTCTAAAAAACATTTGTAGACCAAAAAATTGAGAGGGCTTGGTATTAAAGATATAAGCATGATCAACATCTCTCTTATTTTTGAATTGATCTGAAAATTCATTCAAAAGGACTCTAATTCCTTATCAAGAAATATTATCTGAAGAATTACCATGTTTAACATTTTCTAGAAATTGTAAAGAAAAATCTTAACAATTCTTTCTTTTCAACTCCTGGAATATCAATTATAACACAAAAGTTACATGCTTAGATTCACAATGTGCTATTAATTAAGCTTTGTCCTCATCTTTCTAAGATGGCTAAGAATCCATATTGTCACTCTATTTTAACTAACCAATATTAATTATTTCCAATCTCTGCTATGAGCTTAACCAACTTTGATTGAACATCTTTGATTCTCCAAAGTAATTGTTTTCCTCCAATGATTTTTCTCGATTAAATCTTGATATTCTTTTCTAATGCATGATGATATTCTCACTTTTTTATAGAATTGGATAAGCAATGCTTACATTGAAGATTGTTATCTTTGGGTGGATTGTATTTTTGAGAAGACTCACACTAAAACCTTCAATCTCATATGGATATCAAAATTTCCACTATTTTTCTTGTGTAATTCTATATCAAACGATGTTCTCATCATTCAAGAATAATTTCTCATTTTGCAATTGGAAAGTCTTCTCTGTTTTTGGTATATTTAATAATTCAAACCCTCACTATTCTTTTTCCGTCATAAAGATATTGCTCTTTAAAAGAGAAGCTAAAAATATATAAAAAATCTCCCCAATACCAATTCTTGAAAAGAACAACAATAGTTTTTTTTCTAACTCTAGCAGCATGATAAATAAACGTAGTTTAATACTTTATCTCAAGCTTACTTATGGATGGACTTTAGTCTTGATATAAAAGCTCAACAAATATTAAAGATGAGAAAGATTTTACAATTTCCTGACAAGAGTCTACAACTGTTTAGAATCAATGTTTGATTTTCTTTGTTTCTATTGTTTGATTTATTTTCTACGTAACTTGCTTAGTACTCTTTTCTCTCTTTTAATCATGTGCATATGTCCCTAGCTTTACATAAAACAAAATGTTGATTTTTCTATAAATTATCATGATTTTACGTGCATTGATTGATACAAAATAAAACTTGCTTAAAAAGATTATTAACTCATTTAATATATAATAGATTTTAATCACACAAATTATAAAATCATTATTATAACACCTTGGTCATATCATAATATATATATATATATATATATATATATATATATATATATATATATATATATATATATATATGCATGCATGCTCTTTTTTTTTTTTTTGATAAACTGCTCCATATATGATAATCTTACCTTCTAAGTTAGGTTGTCTTGGCATTGTTTATAAAAATTATGACAAAATATCTATTGTTGCTAGCACCTCTTTCAAAGACCATATTTATACCCTATTATTGTAGCATTACCCTAGATAGTGAATTTCACAATTAAGTTTGTTTCATCTATATTCACTCAAAGAACTTTTATGATTTGAATTAATAACATTTTATATTCCTTTCTACAATTTTTTAAAAGAAAAAATAAGATTTATTATCATTTAATAAAAATATTATAGCACAAAGAAAGAGCAAAGCATTACTATCTTAAAAGAATAAAAAAAATCGACATGGTCAAAGTAGAGACACCCAATGATCACATTAAAATTATCTAACTTAGAGCATGGTATATTTTGGAGAGTGAATGTATACTTATTTGCCATTTCTTCCTCTAAGTATCTAGAATTTAAAAATTTTTACCTGCAACCTCCTATGTGGTAGAAATACTAACATCAAAGGCAACAAAAAGAGGGTCTAGATCACCTATCTCCCAAGAATAAGGAGAACATCAAAAGAAATAATTTCTACAATAATGGGTGTACTAAAGCATGCTGATATATTATGGCCAAATCTGTAAGAAGGGCAAAAGCCGTAATGTCTTTAAAGCCAACTTTCTACTAGTAACCAATAGATGTAAAGCAAATCCAAATTTCTTTCTTAAGAAGGGATAAAACATTTGATCCGGCCCGAAGGCAAGCTAAGTAGTTGCAACATCTCCTGGAAGTTGTTTATAAACAATTTAGCCAGATGAGAATAAAATGAACTTATTGAAAAAAAAAAAAGAATCCATAGATGCGAAGAAATAATTAAGAAAAATGGGTGAAAGAAGATTTGATAGAACAATCAAAGCAATGAATTCATTAAAGTATATGAATTGGAAACACATCCCCGTAATATATTATTCGAGAGAAAAGGCTTGAGTAACTGGATTCCTTAGATAACTGAAAAGAACATGATGAGAGTTAATAAATCCCATACTATAACCTCCAACTAAATGTTAAACAGCCATGAATCCATGAATAATCTCCAAACTTTGATGGCCATATGAAAACTTGCCAATCAGGGAGGGGAAGAAAAGCAAAGCCAACTTAGAGACATCCTCATCAGATAAAATGACAACAACTTTATTTTGAAAGGAGGGTGACAATTTGTGAAGAGTGGATACAAGCTCTTTATAAATATGAGTTGGAAATGAGAAGAATTAGTCAGAGGTCCATGACCTTTATCCCCTTGAGCAGCCTCAACAAATGAACATATAATGCAAGGCAATGGAGAAACTACATAAGGAAAAATCCTACAAGCAATAGCCAATATAAGAGAAAAATCACAACATAGATGAACCCGATGAGTAGTCGGCCAAAATGTAAAGAAAGGAAGCCAAGAAAAAAATAAGAGCCAAAGGGAGAAAGAATGCACAGCGTAGAGCCAAACTAAAATGACGAGGATGTCATAGTGGACACCAAGATTGGAGATTTCATATGCACCTGCACCAAGGGAGGATAACCTAGAATGGAGGTGAGAATGCTAGCCACAGCAAACAACCACCCACATGATAATTTAGGATCAAAGCCTGTTAACCACTATGAGAAGCATGAAGCACTACGAGTGGCTACTCATGGCTTAAATTTGTTAGAGCTCATTCATTATTGTTTCATTTACTAATCAAATAAATTTGATCATTAAAAAAAAATACTCGAACAAAGTTAGATAGATTGGCGTTTGATTCATTGATGATCATGAACAATAATATTCAAAGCTTGAGAACAAGCGTTTTAAGAAGCACAATTAATGATTGATAATATGCTCAATTAAGATTCAATTATAATTTTTTTTGATATGTGATTATGTGAGAATCATGTTCTTTATAATGATATCTTACTTATGTTCATGAACACAAGCCATTTATTTATGCTCATTAAAATACTTGTAAATTTAGTATTTCATTCAACTTAAATAGCATTTTTAAACAAAATAGGTCGTTCATTAATAAGCTAGATAAGGCTAGTACAAATAACAAACAAGCTTCATGATGGTGTTGCTTATTAATAAGCTTCATAACGCTCCTTTGACTAACTAATGAACTAAAAGCTCAAGCAACCATAATTTTAAATGAATCAAACTTGAACACCACTTCAAATACTCTAATCGAGCTCGAGCTTGATTTTGTCAATCAAGCTCAAGCTTGATCAAACTTTTGTTTAGATTGATTCATTTGTAACCCTGTTGAAATCCGATTGCAATAGTGATGCAAAATGGTGTGATTACACATTTGTGCAACCAATGCAGGAATGCAACAAGTGCAACAAATGTTGAACCTAGAAGTGTGCACTCACAAGTGAAGTGAACACATGCTTAAGATTGGGCACAAGAAGAATGAGCACAGCTAAGTAAAACGAAGCACCGAGTGAGGTGCACGATGTAGTAGAGCTTGGAAAAATTCTTAATATTTCTTCTTTGAAAAATCATTGTAATTGTTCGACTTCACACAACTTTTTATTGGATAAATATTAGAATGTCAAGGGTTTATATGTGTAATGATTATATTTTTATATCCAACATCGTAGATAAATTTATTCTTTGGATTTAGTCTAAATTTATCATTTCTAGTGCTAGCTTCTCCATATCATCTCTTGTAAGTCAAGTATCTTCAGTGGACTGGCTTGTCTCTCCATTTCACAAGAAATATGTGATCTTTAGTATGCTCTGTAATGATGTGATCCACCTTAAAGAATGAGTTATGATCGGGCATCTATAAAGAGTAATTTTGTGTTTCTACAAAAGAATCATCCATGGCATTTGTAGGTTAGCTAACTCCTTTAAATGATATGAAATTTGCCAAAATAGAAACTGGGCTAATAAACATGTTTGTTAGCAATTAAATAATGCATGCATTTGTAGGCTGGCTAACTCCTTTAAATGGCTCGTATGTTATAGCTCATAATTTCTAAATTGAGTGAAAGGATAACTCTCAAGATATATTCTTATTAACACATAATCCTCTATATCAAATTCTTTAAGGTTTTATCTTTGTTCATAATTCCAATACTTTTTGTATTAGTGACTTCCAATTATTGTTCTACATTCTCATGAAGGCTTCGAAAATCCTGTGCAAACATTAATACAGATTAAAAAGTATACATATGAGGGAATGCTAGCAAGAGTAATTGGGTTTCAAGGATTGTAACTTAAGACTATCTTAAAGGGTGTCTTGTTGGTATCCTAAAAACTGAAATGATGTAAGCAAACTCAATTGTAGGTAGGAGAAGACATCAATCACATAAGCTTTTACTCATCAAACTCTTAAGAAGGTTTAATAAATATCTATTGACTTCTCAATTTAGTCATCAGTTTGGAGGTGAAAAGCCAAAGAAAACTTATGTGTTGTGCCTAGTAACTTTTAAATTTTTTTCAAAAAATAGGATTCAAACTTGACATACCTATCAGAAAAAATTGCAAAAGGAAGACCATCTAGCCTAAAAATTTCTTTAAAAAATAACCTTGCTATATGAGACACATCATTGAATTCAATGAAAGGTATGAAATGAGACATTTTGGAGAATCTGTCAATCAACACAAAAATATCATCATGATCACTAGGAGTCCTAGGAAGACTTAATACAAAATCCATGAAAATTTTTTCAAAATTGAAACCTAGTAAAGCATAATATTTTTCTACTTTTTGTGTTGTTCTTTTGGCTTTCTTACATGTATACCATTAGGTCATTGCTCTTTCTACATCTCTTTTTAAAGATGTCCAATAAAATATATATTCTAACAAGTGTAGAAAATTTCATTTTGCCAAAGTGTCCTGCTATTCCTCTTGAATGTAGCTCTAATATGAGAATGACCTCATTGAAGTCATAAGGATGCAATAACTTTCTTTTATAAATATAACCATAAAAAATGGAAGACACCATTTAAACTGACAAATGATAAACTTTCTAGGCATGATCTTGATATGCCTAAGGTTTAAAATTGCTCAATTGGGTATAAAGAGATTTTTTGTTTGTGAGGCAAAACGTAAACTCAATGCGTAAGGCGCAAACCTCCAAATCAAAAAAATTGTGTAAAGTAAAAAATAAAGGTTAAAAGTGATTTTTACATAATTCTTAATAATATATTAAATGGGGGCATATTAACTTTCTATTGAACTATGAAATAACAAACTGACATACATATAAAATAAAAAATTCCACAAGTTGTAAAGTGATATTCAATTTGTTAAAGTCTGTAAGTTTAAGGATGAGAGATAAGATCATGAGGACTCCAATTGATTCCATGGCTTTTTGTGCGGAAGTAGTCTGATGTAGGCAAAAAATGGGTCAAAACAAGTTGAGTTGAAAATTTTGTAAGTTCTACTTGAATCAGCTCATTTATGAGCCTCTTCTTATGTTTCAAGCTCATAAATGCTTTCCTCTACTAGATGTCAGCTCATTAATGTCTAGTAGAGAGCCTTTTTAGCTCAAATTGAGGTTCATTCCCCCATTTGTTGTCCCTTTGGTTCCCGTGGATGGCTCTTTGGTTTTCGTGGATGGTTCCTTGGTTGCCGTGGCTTGACCATTTGGTTCCCGTGGATGGCTGCCGGTTTCCCGTGCTTGGCCCCTTGTTTCCTGTTCCGAATGGGGGTTGCTGTGCTGGCTGTTTGGGCCTCCTGCTGGCTGCTTTCACGTGGCTGTTTGCTTGGGTTTCTGTAGCCTTTTTTCCTATTTTCTGCACCAAATGAAGGTTACTGTTTGGTGGCTGTTTGGGGGGGGGGGGGGACTTCCAAGAGTTTTTCTCTATTTTCTATACAATTTTTCCTGCAAAATTTCTATTATCTTTTGGCCTTCTTCTTGGTGACTTATGGCCTTCTATTTCCCTATTTTAATGGATTTAAATATTGCTTTTAGGTGGCTGTTTGTATTCCTTCTTTTGTGCCTATAAATAGAGTAGTTTTTTGGTTGTTTTAGAATGTTATGTGATTGATTTTTGAAATATAAACCTGCGGGTTTCTTCTTGGAAAAGCTTGCGAGCTTGTTCCATTCTCCTTCTCATCTTCTCTAGGAAAGACTTGCGAGTACTTTCCATCCTTCTTCTCGGCTTCTAACCTCTTACGTCTCTCGGCAAGTGACCACCCCACATGTATCCTTCTTCTTTTGGAAAGCAAGTTTAGGGTGTCATGTTTGAGTCAAGTTTGTAAGAGTCTTTGTTTGTAAGTCCTTTTATTATATAAAGTTGTGTTTTATAGTATTTGTGTTATTTTAAGCATTTTATGTCTTTATTTTGTTCCTAGAAGAGTTTGTTTTTTGTGATAAAAAATTTGGGTCCCTTCCCAAATTTTTGATTGCATCAATTTGGTATCAGAGCAAGTTAGGAAGTCTTTTATCTTTTGTGATAAAAAATTTGGGTCCCTCTCCCAAATTTTTGATTACATCATAGTCCAAGTAAACTTTCTTGAGGATTTCAGTTGTTTGAGCTATTATCGTGCTAAGTTTTTGGATAAACCTTCTAAAGAAGATGGCTAAGCCATGGAAACTATAGCCATTTGTGAAGCTCTTCAAAAACTATAACAATCTAGATAGGTTTTGATATTGGCAGGGTCTTCCTTCAAGCAATCTGCAACAATAATGAACCCTAAAAAAGTGAATTGAGGTTGGCAAAAGAAGCATTTATTTAGATTTATACAAATCTTGGCTCATTTAACTTTAACTAAAAAAAGATTTAAGTGATCTAGGTGTATTTTCTCATCGGGTCTAAAGGTCATAATTTCATTAAAATAGACCACTGAATTTTCCTATGTAAGGCTTTAGGATTGTGTTCATTAGTCTCATGAATGCGCTAGGAGAATTTGATAATATGAAAGGCATAATTAGCCATTCATATCCATCAAGGTTTTGAAAGTAGTCTTTCATTCAAGCCCGTCTCTACTTAGGATCTAATATTGCCCATTTTTTAGATCTATCTTGGAGAAATGAGAAGCATTTATAATAAGGTCTAACGTATCAATCCAACCTAGAGATCGAAAACCTATATTTAATTCTTATCTTGTTGACTGCTCTACTAGTAATGCGCGTTCTTCAGGTAGCATCCTTTTTAGGTACTAATAGTACTAAAACTACACAAGGACAAAGACTTTACTTAAATGAAGCCTTTCTTAAGCAATTCATCTACTTGCCTTTAAAGCTTAGCGTGTTCAATATAGTTCATTCACTACTTGAGCAAATTTGGTAGTTGTGAACTATGAATAAAGTCAATAGTATGTTGTTTGTCCTCATAGGTGGTAAACCATAAAAAAGGTCTTCGAGTTTCACATATAGGAACTCAAATAAGAGGAAAGCTACCATATCAGGAAAGTGATATTTAGGTTGTTACTCAAAGAATTCTCTCACTTAAAAAGATAATAAGATGAAGGGCAGAAAATACCTTAAGCATTGTATTGAATAATATTTGTTCTACTCTAATACTCAAGGATAAAGTGAAAGTGTAGGACTCACTAAGTCTATGTCAGAAGTGATCTCCCTAGCAGTGGGGAAATATAACACAATCAACTGAAGTTTTAAACTTTTCTTTTGACTAAGTTTGGGTTGCATTTATGAGATGGGCTTCTAAGGAGGTGTGGGTAAAATCTTATGTTGAGATGTAGTAGGGTTTTTTCAATGGGCTTTACAGTGAATAATTTTATGATCTTGTCATCTTATTAGAACATATAAGTATTCTCTCAACCATAATGAAAGATATTTAAATCATAAATCTAATGTCTTCTTAACAAGATATGTGTGATCTCCAAAGGGAGGATATCACAATAAACATGGTCAACATATAACTACCTATCTTGATAGGAACAAGAGTATTGGATATGATAGGAAAAGATGTGTGGTTCACCAACTCACATGAAAAGGTTTCGGTTGCGGTTCAATCATCAAATTTGCTCAAGTAATAGCATGGTTAGATATAACATTCATGGCACTACCTTCTTCAATTCTTAGCTTGTATCTCTTCTTCTTACAAAAAACATACATTAAAAAAATATATATATTTCTCCTTCTACTGTCCTCCTCATCCCTAGAGTCATGAATCTCATGATATTTAAGGATCTCCCAAACGTTATCTCCTCATTAGAAAGAAAAAATATCACCATAGATCTCTTCCACCTTATCACAATGCTCTCCTCTTCTACTTCTTTCTCAATCTCATATGGGGACATAATTTTAGCTTTACATTGATGTTATATATTTCCCTTCTTGTGACACTTGAAGCACACAATCTTTCTGCGTTTAGGAGATGTTTCAAGGGCACTACTATCAGGTTGGGCATTAGAAGATGTAGGTTCAGGTCTAACAGGAAACCTTTGGGTAAAATAAGAGGATGAGAAAAAATTTGTTTGAACTTCTAGATCTAGATGAAGAGATTACCATCTTATGCTTTTCTAAGAGCATAGCATAATGAAAAATATCCTCAAGGATCTAAGAGTCCTATAACTCAATCACATCTAATGTCACTCCAAAGACTAATAACAAACTCATTGGCTAACTGCCACTCTTAATCTGTGTGGTTGGTCCTTAGCTACAAGATTCTCAAACTTATTCTTATAGTCTACCACTTGCATATTGCCTTGTCTAAGGGCCATTAATTATTCTTGTGGCTTCTTGATGTTTTCTTGAACAATACTTGGCCCTTAGCATCTCCTTCATATCTAATGAAGTAAAATGGTGCCTTCCTAACCTTTCTTCCTTGATTAAAATATTAGTCCCATAGATTTTTGCATGGGCCTATAAGTTTCATTTTAACAAAGGTGATTCTTTAATAGTAATCTATTTGGTATTAACCAAAGAACTCATCCATTTATGTAAGACAATCTAAGAATATGTTGGGTTCATGGACTTTCATACGTAGGAGGATCTACCTTAACCTTTTTAATGGGTTCAATTAAGGCTTCATGACTCCAAGGTTAACCATTCCTATGGAGATTCCTAAAAAAATTGTCTTATAGGATGACAATGCTCCCTAGGATTTTCCAAGTACTCTTCTCCTATGGTTTTAATTTCAATGCAATTTTGAGCTAAAAGAGAAGTTTGAACCACACTCAAATTTTGGACTTGAGTGCTTAAGTCCAAAAGGAGCCCTTGGATTTTAATAAAATGTCCATTTGTTTGAAAAGTCAACTCATATATCCTCCTATTGGTATTGTCCATTTAATATTTGATTAGTTGACTTTGGTAGCATGATGCAATAATGAAGGCTATGAACTTTAAATGTGACTTTTGTAATTTTTTTAAACATGAAATGCTTGGTAATTTAAAGAAAATGGATGCAAATGATTTTAAAAACTATTTCATAAGCCTCACAATGTTGCAAGTAAAAATTAGAAGTAAATAATTCAAAACAACTAAATTAGAATTAGGATAAAACTCAATTTTTTTCAAGGCAAATTTTCCCATGTTAATTGAATCAATGTTAGGTTTTATTTGATTTAGGGGATGACTCCCTCATGGATTTGTGATGTTCTCAAGTTAGGGTTTGATGAGTTTAAGGTTGATGGCTAGATCAATATACTTGGAGACATCAAATTGGCATTCTTGCACTAGTTAATAGAATTGTTTCAAGCATATAATCCACTAAAAAAATTATTGATGAAAATGAAATATCAATAAAGGAATAATATCAAGCCCAATGTATAGCTATGATGCACGTACATGGACACTGTGACACGGACATGACATGACACGGAACACGACCAACATAAAAAATATGGGACACGAGTATGGTAAAAACACGACATTGCAATTTTTAAAAAGTTTATAGAAATTAATATAGCATCATACTAAAAATGATAAACAATAATAAATCAATGAATAGATATTCACAAGTTGAAACTTTACCCAAATAGAAATATCATGCTCTAAACTTTTCATAAGAATACAAGAAGAGGGGAGAACGGATATACATGTAAAGCCGACAATGTCAATAAAAATGGCATGTTTCCAAGAGAAAAAACGAAAAAAAAAAAATCAAATAAATTGGTAAGGTATAGTTTGCTCACATGCTTGTGGAAATAAAGAAGCCGACAATGTATACTCTAATCGAATGTATCTACCTCGCTCTCCCTCTTATGTATTTGACAAAGCAAATGTGGGCTCCGAAAATTCGGCCCCGGCCTCCACTCGCTTTTCTCATTCGGCGAGGAAGTTTTAACAGACTAAGTTCCGAGGTAAATTTTGGAAGGCAGATGGGTTTGTAGATAAGACACTACCCAGAGATTTCGCCCTCATTTTGTGAGGACTTTATGATCTGAGTTCTGGTTTCCTATAGGCGCAAGCCCCTATAGTTAATTACCTCTCCCGATCACGAGAGAGAACTTTCGATTAAGGCTAGTCCTCGATCAGATACGTATAGAGATACGTGTATATGGCATATAGTAGCAGCATAGGTTTGGATTTGGAAATGTTTGAAGGTTTAGAATTTGAAGGGTTTAAAGATTTGAAGTTTAAAGGTTTAATATTTAAAATAGAAATTTTCACCATGTAGCACTTAAAGCGGTTGGTGGGGGAATGGATGATGGGCCCGATCAAGATCCCATGGTTCCGTCGTCCCGGGCCATCGTTGTCCCTGGTCTACTTAGTCAGAGGAGGTAGTCGACCCAACCTGACAGAAGGATCCTTGTCGGCAGCCATGGGTTGCTTCGTCCAAGGGGACCTTGTAGACCGGGGTTGAATGTTTGTCTAAGGGGACAAATTTGAATCCACCTTAGCTGACAGAGGGCTTTGTGCCCTATCGATCATATCCTATTGATTCATATCTCAAGGATTTAACGCCATTAAGGAACGTATTGGCTCTGGCCATAACCGGTATCTGTGGTGCCATTTGGCGGCGAAACCACTCGGTTCAGAGGGCCCCGGGTCATAACCGTTTACCTGCAGTGCCATTTGGCGGCGAAACTGCCGGTTAGAGGACACGTACCACGTCCTTACTGGCAAAAGATTGTTTGAGAATGGATCCTAGTGATATTTTCGACTAGGCATTTCGCTCTTTGTGAGCTGAAGTTGATTTGAATTTGTCCACCCCGACAAACTGTTGCGGAGGGTGGATGGATTTTGTTTTAAGTGTGTATGGTTGGATTTCATATTTTAAATATTTTTGGATTTTGGGATTTTGAGATTTTTGTGGAGTTTTTGGGTTTTTGGATTTTTTTTTTGGATTTTGGGTGGAGCTTTGGATTATTTGAAATGGACTTTGGAGAGGCATTTGAAAATATTTGGGAACCCCTCCGGTTGAGATCTGAATTCGACACGGCCATCATCGGGGTGTTTGGGGGTCATTTCTATTTATTTGATTGAACCTTGTCAACTCTGTCGGGCTGTTGATAGAGGATTGGGCTTCATAGGCTTCGTTCCTTTATTAGTGAATTCATATTGTTGTAGGTCTTGATGGCCTAATATGAATGTTTTAAAGCAAATATACTGGTCGCCACAACTTTATATTTGCTTAATGGTTCAAACCCTGTCGACTTCTATTGACCCGTATAGAAGGATCGGTTTCGAACCTGAATTCACTTGTCAACCTGCGCAGCATCCCTAGACGTCACGTGTGTACCAATAACACGCTCGCCGGGGCCCATGCAGGTTTTATAATTATTTTTACCCCTTTTAGTGTACCTATGTGTATACAATTTATAGTGCACGTGCAGGGGTACTTTGAAATAATTGTAGAAGCCTTCTGTCTGCTTGTATGAATGTTGCAGACCCGGTGGCGTGGCGTAGCAGCTTCTGAGTTTAGTGATTCGCTGCTTTATACAGGTAGACTGTCGTGCACTATTTATTGATTTTCGTAGGCGGGTCATAGTGCACTAACTAATCTCCTGCCTTGGTTGTAGAAGCTCGTAAGAGCTTGTAGTCTTTATGCATTATACTGTAGTTTTGGTCTTTGCAATACGACCATTACTGTTGGAGGTAGATATTCATTCTTAGACTGAAGTTGACTACAGGATACTGCATTTACTGTAGTCTTTATGCATCTACCCATTGATGGATGTTGTACATACATTCGTATTCGTAGAGGATTTGTATGTATTGCAGATCTTATTTCCAAAGTGTCCCTTTCAGCTTTATTCTTTTGCAAGGATTCAGTATACGAGCTCAAGCATATAAAACTTGCACATTTCTTTTCTCCTTTATTTGCTTGATTGATATCGATTGTTGCTTATGAGTAAGACAACAAATCAACATAAGTTCTTCATAATTTTCATTACTCGTCACTTGCAAACAAGTGGTATGCAAAATTATTTATCATTGATCCTTTGGCTGTTGCATGTAAATGGGCCATGTTGCATAATGTAAGTATCCCACTACATAGGAAGATGAATCAAATCTTGTATGAAGAGTTCACTTGATGACATTTACGCTCCAATGAAATGACAATTCCTCAACATTTATTAAATATTTTGTATTGTAACTCATAGGTAGATCGCCACATTCCTTACAATACCTTGGTTGTTGCTTAAGGATCTATCATGTCCACAATTGCAAGAGGGCTATCACACACCATAACTTTATGATTAAGCCAAATTCTAGAAATCTTATGTTATTTGGATGTCAAATTATACTTGCAAAATGGATTGCAACATATATGATGAGCTTGACACCATTGGTCATTGGTATTCGCCATCCAATTGAAGGGACAATCTCTAATTTTCCAAAGAATGGTCTTGTGGCATTGATTGAAAGCATGCCATATTGGAAATTGGTACTCAACTTAGAGGTTCATCATTTTGCATGTGATTTAAGTTTGAGTTCACATTAGGTCCTTTGCATTTATTCACTTGGGTTCAAGTTATGACATATTCCTTAATATTCAATTAAAGTTTTGATATCATTTTCATGTCAAGTTCTTCTCACTTGGTTCAAACCAAGTCCACAAGTCTCAAGTGATCTTGTTCTATTCAGGTTCAAATGTATGTCCACAAGTCCCCTGTAGTCCTTTGAGCTCATATTTGAGTCCCAATGCTTTGTTCTTTGTAGTCAAATTTGTATGTCCAAGTTGTTCAAATAATGATTTGAGTTTGATTTAAGCCTTTTATTAATGTCTTTTCAAATGTTCAAATGAGTCCAAGTGCAAGTCCTTCATTGTTCTTCTGAGTTCAATCCAGTTCTAGCTCTTTGTTCTTGCATGTCCTTTCAGTTCAATCAAGTCCAGGTGTAGCAACATTTTCACCCGAAATTTCGGCAGCCTTCCGGCGTCTCCCCCGTTTAGGGGAAAACTACGGAAAACTGGGCCTTTCCCACCACGCTAAGAAAAGCGTGCATGGTAGATGCCCTCTTTCGAGGACACCGTGGCCGCGTAATTTTTTCGATCCCCCACCACGCTAAGAAAAGCGTGCATGGGTATTTTTTTTGTTTGTAAAAAAGTATTTTTTTTTATCTTTTTTGAAAATATTTTGCAAGAACAGTTATTTCCCCGCAAGCGGGTACTTAAGGGTATCCCCTCTTCGTCGTGCGCATCGCACCGGGATCCCTTCCCACCACGCTAAGAAAAGCATGCATAGGTGGGGTTTCCAAGGCGATACGGACTTCGAAGAAAGAATTTGGGTGATTACTCGCTTCGTCGCAAGCGTCGGGACGCACTCCCTCCCACCATGCTAAGAAAAGCGTGCATAGGTGGTCGTTTTGTCTCGCCGCATGCATCGAAACGAGCTCTCGGAGTTTTAGGGTTTAGGAGTTATACCTTCGGGGCCGACGACTGGCGGTGGAGGGCACGGATGTCGAGGCGGGAAAAACGTGGCACATTATAATTAGTATTAGTTAACAAAAATTAATTAACTAATTATTCTTAATTAATTATTTATAAATAATTATAATTAATTAAAATAATTAATTAAAATTCATTAAAATTAATTAAAATCATAAGTTATAATTAATTCTAATTAAATTAGAATTAATGCTAACTTATTAATTAATTTTAATAAATAGTAATTAATTAATAATAATTAGTTTTATAAATATAACTAATTAATAATAATTATTATAATTAATTTTAATTAATTAATATAATTATAGTTAAAATCATATTTTATATATAATATTAAAATCCCTTCACGGGATTTGGCTGAAGAAGGCGTGAGGGGTAAAGTTACCCTCACAGTAAGCATGCTCCCATTCTGGCCTCCGATCCGACTGATAGGGAACGTCGTCGGGAGCGGGTCGCCGGAGGAGGAGCGGGTCAGAGAAGACGCCCTCTTGGACAAGAGGTAGGGAGGTCTACCTCTTCCTCTCTTTCTTTCTCTCTCTCTCTTTCTCTCTTTCTCTGGATTCGGCCGAAGTAGCCGTGAAATGGAGAGGGTTATCTCCACAGCAAGCGGGCACCCGTTGCAACTTCCGATCAAAATGGCATAACTTCCGATCCTTTAGGATCGGCGGAAGGGAAGGTTGCAGAAGGTGCGAAGTCGGACGGCCACGCAGGAGTCGGGGAGGAGACGGGGTTGGGAGTCCAGAGAGATTGGCGAGAGGAGCCTTTTTGGCTATGGAGGTCAGTCGGGAGAGATAGAGGGAGGAAGAGAGATCGTGTATGGAGCGAGAAGTAGCGTATGGGAGTGGTCCTCAAAGCAGAGATCTCGTCTCCTTCTTATTGGCGCAAACGGGAGGCGATCGAGAGCGAAATGCGAGATTTGGGCTGGATTTCCGCAGAGATCGCGGGAAGCGACGCGAGCGGCGCCGAGTGCACAGTAATTCAGCGGGATTCTTGGATCCGATGGCCAAGACGTTTTCATGCTAGATTTTTTTTTTTTAGTTTCTTCCCTCTTCTTTTGTTTATACAGAGGTTAACAGCAAACATGAGTCAGAACCCTTCCATGCCATCAGTGACTGCAAATATGGCGAAGACAAACCAGTGAGAAACTGAAAGAGTGAAGAGAACGACGAGAGAACGGTAGTATTAGAACATAATAGGCTTAAAATAGAGCAGTAGAAGCTCGGTTAGGCTTGCCTCGTCGTAAAATTGACCAAGAGTCTAAGAGACTAACTTAACAAGAAGACGAGAAAACTAGGAGGTTTCGGGCTTCAATCGTGCGCTCTCTCCGCTCGGTCGGCTCACCTGGTCACGTAAACAAAGAAGATGAGGGAGAGTGACGATGTAAAGCAAAATCCCAAGGCATATGGGCAATTGGGCATGTATTCATCGATATACGGTTTGAATGGTCACTAATCACCTTTTATTTGATTAAAAGATTATTAAAATAAACAAAATTTGTAATTTAAATAAAACTGATTATCAAATATTGAGACACACATGTCCGACATATGTGTCCATTTTAATTTAAATATTATTTAATATGACACAGATTCGTCATGTATGACACGTGTCTCAGCCATATCGGGTGCATGTCTATGTCCGACACATTTCCGACACTACCTTCCCTCTTATGAAGGAGTGTCGGTGCATCATAGATTTATAGATATTACCCTTTTTTTAAAGTGAACTACACACTTTGAAAATAACTCTCAAAGCTACTCGCTCCTCTTGGCATCCACCTCCAATGTTGTCCAACAATTAGCTTTGCTCTAATACCAAAAATGGGTGTAGGTTAGATCACTGATGTGATCAAATTAGTGGATATGGGACTCTCCCATGATTCTTAATAAGAGTAAAGTTAAATCTGGTAAAGTTTGATTTTGATTCAAATTTGGTGGGAAGTTGCTAGTAGTTGGATTGCCCAATTTTAGCAACCAATCCAGGATCTACAACACTAGATTCTACCCATGAGATCATTCACTCCAAAAGTCTAAATGACAAGAAATAAAAGATAAATTAAGGGGAAGATATTTATTTATGATCTGAAGATTTTAATGAATTTTGGTGGTGGTTTAATATTTATTTTTCTAAATTTTCAACTCCAGCCAAGGGGTTTTTTCATCCAATTTATGTCACAAACCAATAGTAAATTATTCATTCCACTAAATAGAAATATTTAATACAACAATACATGAGAGGGAATTTTTAAAATTGAAACAGAGAAGGGGGGCCACTAGTGTAACCACTTCAACCGTTCAACTCCTCCCTCCAATGCATTACTTAGCCGACCACTCCAATCCAACTTAATCACTTAATTGGGTTAATTAAAATGGCTAATGAAATAAATAAATGCAATCACACTTACAAAGACACTACTACAACCACATATACAATAATAAAATACTCTAATTCTTGAGTCCATACTTTAATGAAGCCCTCCTAGCCTTGAATCTTATAATTAGACTTCCCTTTTCTTGATTAGCTCTATATTCTACATCAGTAGTCCATCTCAATCTCCCTCGTCTTCCTATATCATGTCTGGCATCACTTTGATTTCATGGGTTTATCCTCCATCTCAATCTCCCTCGTCTTCCTTTATCATGTATGGCATCACTTTGATTTCATGGGTTTATCCTCAACTCTTACCCCCTTTTATTGGTGCTTACTCGACATCAAGAGTCCTACTTGTGCTTACGACACCTCGCTATCATTCTTCTCCTGGTGGTTTATTTTTAAGGCCCCATCATCGTGGATAGATTGAGCAAGTATGCTCATTTCATCCCCCTCCAACATCCTTACACCGCGGTGACAGTGGCTTCAACATTCATTAGAGAAGTGGTCAGATTGCATGGGGTACCAGAAGCGATCGTGTCAGACAGAGATAAGGTGTTCCTTAGTCATTTTTAGAGGGAGTTGTTCAGGTTACAGGGGACAGTTCTGAAGAGAAGCACCGCTTAACACCCAAAGGCAGATGGCCAAACAAAGGTGATCAATAAGAGCCTAGAGACATACATGAGTTTTATCCTTTATCTCAACATTTTGTGGTACAATTTTGTTGCATCAAAGAAGTGCCTAATATATGTTAAAGATGACTCATATGTATCAATTATCTATGGTATTGATTAGAAGCTCCATAATTTATATTGATAAACTCAATTATGTAACCTTTCAATAGTAATAAATATGAAAGAAGTTTTGTGTTTTTTAATAATATGGACAAATAAATATTCTACCCACTCAATCATGCTTAGTAAGAGTTGCGATAGGAGTTAGTTCAAAATGTGTTTGAATGGTTGTCGCTGCAAACACACTTCGTGCTTAATCACATGAGGTCAATACAAGGCGTCACAAATTTAGCCAAAAAATTAAGGCAAACCAAAATCACTTAGAGCCCATTTTATAATCAAAATTTTAGTCAAGATTTTGGATTATAAATTGCTACTTGGTTTATTGAATATTTCATTTTTTTTTATAGGCACAATCCAAAACAAAACTAACAAACCATTATGAGAAAAGTTGTAATAAAATTCAAACATTTTTTTCAAGCCAAACTCAATTGTAAGATTAATTGTATAACTACATCAGGCTAGAGTTGGGTAAAAACATACAGCTCTAACAAGCACCATCTAAGAGTATGAATAATCATACTTATTCAATCAATTATTATGTTCTCATCCTTTCATGACAAGTACCATAATTACTTGATTTTTCGAATCCCCCTCAATATCTTCAGCTTTGTAAGAGAAAATGATTGAGAAAAGTTACATAACCTACATTCAACCAAGGTCAAAAAGTACAAAGATAGATGACGATGAAGCACAAATACTTCAAAAAGTCTTGTATGCCTCTGTCAAGCATTGATACAAAAGCAACATGTACCTAACAAAATAAAAATTGTAGATGTACATATTTCAAAATTAGAGTCGAAGCTAGCTAGGACACACCATAACATCTCTTACATTTGAGGATAAGACATGCAAGTTGTCTCTAGTTCTATAAATTTCTGGATCAGGTAGAAGATTAGATGTCCCTTCTTTATTATTTTTGGTATTTCATGTAAACAATATATTGTTGAAATTGAGAAGATCATGTCTGAAGATTAAAGCTAATGTTAGCGTGTTGTTAAAAATTAACTAGGTGAAGAAATATTAAAATATAATTCTAATTAAATTAATGCTTAGTTTTCTTTGTTTGACACACAAGCTTTATATATATACGTATGATATTCTACTTCTTTGTGTAATTTTTATTGAAAGTATTGGCATTAAATATTTTAATAATGCATTTTCAATTAAATTTTATAAAAGCAAACATATATTCATGATGTGTGTTCTATTTGTAACAGGTATGCACACTCATTGTGTGAATATCATGTCATTTATACCTAATGTGCGTGCTTCACAGATAGGCAAACATTTCAAGGTTGCATATAATTTAAGGGGTAAAGGTTACTGAAAAGAATCAGAGAATAAAACAATACACACACAAGAAGAATGCAACAAATGAGGATGGAAACCAAATCTCATATAATCCGAAGAAAAAAGATATCCTTTGACCCATACATAAAAGTGATGAGATAAATAGTTGTCTATGGAAAATTAAATATACACATGTTCCTTTTAAGTTCAACATGAACAGAGCAGCTGGAAGATGCATAAACAAGAAAACAGTATTGATAAATTTCAGTCAATGGAGCAATATGAATAGAAATCATTGTTATCAATATCATTCTCCTAATCCCGACTACTTGGGGATGAGAACAATAAGCAAGCATACACGGTTAATGAGTAACAATGAGGGAGCTATGAAGCAAATGATGGAAAAAACATGAACCCAATAATTTATTTATAGCCTTCCACAAAGGAAGAGTTAACATAATTTAATATAAAGCCTAGTGCAAACCAAGACTCGTCATTGTTTCCTTAGATATAGAAAAAGAAATTCATATATTAGCGGGAGGACCGAATTAAACAAATGCACATATAAGATCTCAATGTGCTTTTATAAACGAGACTAATAAAGATGAAGTTATCGTATGTCAAGAAAATGAAGGAATTATGGTGGAATGATTTGCCAACTTATTGTAGTGAGGATGTAACTTTGATCAGAAAAAAAAAGCCGCAACAACTTCTATTAAATTGTCAAGTAGACATGCATGACTTGGAAAATCATGAGAAACGCCACTTAGAAGGATAGATGCATGACCAAGCAAGCAGCTTGTCAATCTATGGATATAAAACTTTGTGAGTCTTTGCATCAAGAAACAAATTCTTAATAAAGTTACCAAAAGAAACCATAGTTGTTAAGTGATTTAAAAACGTACTTGTGGACAATAATCAAGTATTACTGTGACAGTTCTATAATAAGTTTGTTAGCAAAACCAAACAAAGAATCAAAACAATTAATCTAATTTGTGCCCTGCAAATAATAAACTAACCCAAATGGTCGAGAATACCAATAATTGAGTCACATTTTGACACAAGATGAGCTTCAACTAACTAGAATACTTGACAAACATTACACTTTAACCACTATCATGTATCCGAGATCAGAACTTAACTGGTATTCTTAATTCAACCCAACAGATCTCTAATCAGGCACAATATCAATTAACACTACAGGAAAACACGCGAATATCGTCGGATGTTCCGGTAGAATTTTTTGCGTCGGTAAATACGGCGTTTGTACCAGCGCATCATGCGAAGGAATAATAACAGGGTTCTTTCCATCGCTTTCG
The DNA here is from genome assembly GCA_016618105.1 of Dendrobium huoshanense. NCBI lineage: Eukaryota > Viridiplantae > Streptophyta > Magnoliopsida > Asparagales > Orchidaceae > Dendrobium > Dendrobium huoshanense. The sequence goes on from CM028342.1 coordinate 39,792,064, forward strand.
GTGACAGAAACTTCCCGACGTCCCATGCACTAGTGATAACGTTGGAAATTAGCTGCATTTCATTCTTACCGACGGACTTTACGGAGGATTATGTCTGGTGCAATTACCGGCGGATAATACATCAGCTATTTTAAACTCAACGACTTGGAACAGACGAAAAAGGCGTCGGAAAACGTTCTCGCATCCCAGACGCCATAAAATCCTCCGGCGAAAGCCCTATTTTCGAACACAACCCATCTGGCTGCTCATTTCATTATGTCATTTCTCTCGCATCTCTGGTCTCTCTCTCGTCACCTTAGCTTTGCCCACCCTAGATCACTGTCGCCGAGCTTTGTAGACGTTCACGGGATGTCGCCGACGATCACTGCCTTCGTCGCCGGCGAAAGGAGACCAATTTCGCAAAATTCGACCGTTAGTTAGTGCCACCTCCTGATTTCATCGATTGTAAGATTTTTTTTCATGTTATTTCTTATTAGACATTTGCTATAGGATGCACATATTATTTTCTAGAGGATGCACATATTATTAGATATTTTTTTGTTCATAAATTTTTCAAAATCAATTTGGATTCATGCTGGGTAGGTCTATTATGGAAGCCATACATTTATTGAGAGGTTCGATGGAGAAATGTAGAGAGAATAAGGATGATCTACATATGATATTTGTTGATTTAGAGAAAGCATATGATAAAGTTCCAAGATGAGTGCTATTGAGAGTTCTTGTAAAAAAAAGAGTTAATAGCACTTATATTCAAATCATTAAAAATATGTATGCAAGAGCTATTACTTGTATTGCTCGTATTACTTTGAAATAATGTCTCAATCAGGTGAAAGTATAGCACCTCAAAATGTTGGTAAATCCTCTAATATATCTTTATTCGGTGAAAGTGGTTAACCTATAGGCGCTAGCACCATACTCTATTTGACCGATAAGAAGATGACAATTATCACATTGTATTTCTTGCTTAACTGTGATAAAGTTGAGCCGTATCTCGTATAAGTATGAGTTAATTTGTTCATTTTTTCCTTATTCTTATAAACTTTGTTCTAAACTCAAAAGTTTGTAGGAGGTTCATTGATGGTTTAAATACATCAGAAGAAGGAGAAGTCTAGAAGATAGTGGAGAAAGAATTCACTACTTGGTTTAAAAATATGGTATATTTTGAATAACTAGTCTTAATTAGTTAGTACTGTATGCAATTAATATTAATAATAATAACATCTTGTTCATTCAAAGGTACACACTAAAGACAGTGATTCATAGTATCAAGGGCTATTTGAGTTAGCTTGGGGACCAAATAAATTAGTTAAATGTTATCAAATATTTTTTGTCAATGGTTATAAATTTCAAACAAAAAATTGATGTTAAGGTAGGAAGATAGAAAATTCTGAAATATGTGTAAGAGGGAACACCCATACAGGGGATGATTCTGAATACTATGGGGTATTACAAGAAATACTAGATGTTGAATATCCTGATCACAGGAATATTGTGTATCTCTTCAATTGTGAATGGTTTGATCTAGTATAAAATAGAGGCACAAGAGTACATCTAATTTACGGTATAACAGAAGTAAAGCGGGGTAAGAGAAATGCAAATTTTGACCCATGCATCATTACTAGTCAGGCAACTCAAGTCTATTATGCTAATTATCTAAGCAGAATACGAGACAAACAGGATTAAATGGTAGTTATGAAGACAAAACCAAGAGATACACAAAATGTATTTTCTATAAGAAACGCATAACTGGTAGCGTCAAGGGATTGAAGGATCATCTAGCCTGCACTCATGTCAATGTGGGACCATGTGCAAAAGTTCCAGATAAGGTGAAGGAATGTATAAATTATTTAAAGAAGTTTGTCACCACAAATGAGGTAACACAAAGAAATATGGAAGAGATTATAGGAAACTCTTCTTACTATGGATCACAGCATGAAAATTCAAGTACTGGAAGCCATCTAATTTCTTCTTATCGAGGCAGTAGATGGCCCATGGATAGATTTATGCTAAATATTGATAACGACGAAAACATAAATACTCAGGATATTCAGCCTCCTACAGCTACAAAAGAACTCAGGAATAGAGTTTGTTTGGATATCACCAGATTCATTTATAAAAATGGGATTCCATTTAATGTTGTTAGGAGTCCGTCGTGGATCAATATGCACTACAGGAAAAATGGCCTATACCGGCGGTTTTGACCGGCGGTTTATAGCCCGTCGGTAATACCGACGGCTCCGCCGGCGGTTAAGCCGTCGGACTCTAACGACGGCCAAATCGACGGCTTAGCTACGATACACCGTCGGTATTACCGACGGTCTCTAAACCGCCGGAAAACTGCCGGATATCAACGTGAACCGGCGGTTTTCCGGCGGTCTGAACCGCCGGTGATAAGTGATTTTGTTTCGGCGGTCTAGACCGCCAGAAAACCGCCGGTAAAAGCCCTAATACGAGCCCCCTCGCCCCGCTCATTTCATTTTCCCTGTTTCCTTCTCTCTCTCGGTCGCTCGCTCTATCGGCTCCTCCGCTCGTCCGATCAGCCCCCGACGAAGGAACTCCGACCGCCGACCCCATTCCGACCGCCGCCGACCCCAGTCCGACCGCCGCCGTCCCCAGTCCGACCGCCGCCGACGAGTTTACTCCGACGCCCGACCGCCGACCGATTCCGACCCCAAACAAACCGATTTCTCTTTTAAGGTTAATTTTTATGGTTTTTCTTTGATTATTTGTTTATATTATCTTGTTAGTTAATGTTTTATACTTTAAAAATGTGGGAGAGAGTTATGGTGCATAGGTTTAGGTGTGCTTGGATTAATGCTTATAATGTTTCTCAAAATCAATTTGGATTAATGCTTGGTTGTGATGCAATGGAAGTCATACATTTTTTGAGAGGTTTGATGGAGAAATATAATGAGAATAATGAGGTCCTATTGTGAAAATGTACACATATTTTTGTAGTTTAGATTGTATTTTAGTTTTATTAAAATCATTGTAATCTAGATTATTTTGAATATCGTATATACTCTGTAGATGAGCATTCTTTATGGTTTGAGATGATAGCTTGCTCTGGTGAAATAATAAATTACAAGAGTATTAGCAAGTAAATAAAAAAAGTAGGTTTAAATTTCTCATTTAGATCATGGGGCGTTACAATACACTTGTGTGGCTGATTTATAATCCTCTTTATGTGTAGGATAAATGAGTTGAGTTTTACTTGGTGTTATTGGTCGAATCTCAAATAAATTTGGAGTTCATGTCGCTCACTTAAGAATAACTATTATTTACTATGTTTATGAGTTAAATATACCCTTCTATCGTAGAGATGTAATTCATATTACCTTTATTAAGTTATTAGATATTTGGTAGGATTTTGAGTCTTCGTTGTTATTCAGCTATTTATTTATGCTGCTTGTATATCTCTTTTATTGATCATAAGAAAATATCACATAGTGTAGGCACTTTTGCCTTGTTATGTTGTATAATTCTTGTGCTTTGGAAAAACCTATTTCCTTGGGCATTATATATATTTAATATAATATTTATTTCTTTCAAAATTCATATTTTATTATGAGAAGAACACTATTAATATAGATTTTAATATGAATGAGAATAAGGAGGACCAAGTCAACCAGGGTTGACCACCTTGCCCCTTTAGGCCCCAAGTCAAATAAATGCAACATATGGAAAAGCTTTTGTTCTTTTAGAGCATGATTAAGTCATTCAAAGCATAAAAATCTATTTCGATGTATAACAGATTGTTTATGCCTCCAACATGTAGGGTACGTTTACTTCAACGTGCAAATGATTATCCAAGAAGAGAGATATTGGATGTATAATAGATTGTTGCCAGGTCGAAAAGGATTGACAGTTGAATTTATACAGTGAGTTGAAACTTTCATTCAAGTTGCATCTCAACTGCCTTCCTTTCAGCTTGATAAAATGTTTAGATGTCCGTGTTCGAAGCATAAAAATCTAGCATTCCTAAAGCCCGATGATGTGAAACTTGATTTATATCGTAGGGGATTTCTTCCAAACTATTGGATTTGGACATCACATGGCGAGTACGAGCCACATAGAGATGCTCATGCTGGTTCATCTACAGCTTATGAAACATTTGATGAAGATCAAATGAGTAGACCCTATGAAGACCTTATTTTTGATGTAGCAGGTCATAATTTAAAGTCTAATGTGGAAGAGCCACCAAATGCAGAGACACAAAAATTCTTTGAGTTATTACATTCAGCTCAAAAGCCAATTTGGGAAGGTTGCAGTACGCATTCGGAATTATCCATTGCAGTGAGGATGCTAAGTATTAAAACTGAGTATAATATTCCCCGTGAGTGTTTTAATGACGTTATTGGTCTTATGAAGGAAACTAATCCGGCTGACAATATAATTCCCTCAGACTTGTACCGAACAAAGAAATTAGTATCCAAGATGGGTCTCACTGCTACAAAGATTGATTGTTGTATCAATGGATGTATGTTATACTATAAGGATGATGCAGCAGAAGTTATTTGTCGCAGCTGCAATGCTCCTCGTTTTAAGCAGAACTCGGGAAAACAACGTCGTCCAAAGAAAGATGTGCCATATTCCCGTTTGTTTTATTTACCAATCATTCCAAGACTTCAGCGGCTCTATGCATCAATGAGTTCAGCAGGCCATATGAGATGACATAAGGAGAAAATAATAAAAAGTGATGTTCTTTCTCATCCATCAGATGCTGAAGCGTGGAAACATTTTGATCGAGTGCATCCTTCATTTGTTGCTGAACCCCGCAACATAAGATTGGGATTATGTACTGATGGTTTTACTCCTTATAGTCAAACAGCTACACCGTATTCTTGTTGGCCAGTTATATTAACACCATACAACCTGCCACCAGAGATGTGTATGACTACTCCGTTCATGTTCTTAACTCTGATTATACCTGGACCACATAATCCGAAGGCTAAGATTGATATCTATTTACAACCATTAATTGATGACCTTAAATTATTATGGGAAGAAGGAGTGCTCACATATGACATATCAATAAAACAAAATTTTCTCCTTCGAGCTGCTTTGCTGTGGACTATCGGTGATTTTCCAGCTTATGGTATGTTGTCTGGTTGGAGCACAGCAGGGAAATTAGCATGTCCTTACTGCATGGAGAACAGTAAAGCTTTCACATTAAAACATGGAGGGAAAAATACTTGGTTTGATTGTCATCGTATGTTTCTAAATGCTAATCATCAGTTCCGAAGAAATAAAGAAGCATTTGTTAAAAACAGAATTGAGCGATCACCTCCTCCACCCAGATTAAGTGGTGATGAGATACTACAGAGACTATCCAACATTCCAACAATTATTGATTATCCAATGCTATCAGAATCTAAATTTCCGGGTTATGGTGTTCAACATAATTGGATTAAAAAAAGTATTTTCTGGACATTACCTTATTGGAGAACTAATTTGATAAGACATAACTTGGATGTTATGCACATTGAGAAGAACTTTCTGGATAATATTTTTAATACAATTATGGATGTTAAAGGCAAGAGTAAAGATAATGTCAAAGCAAGGATGGACATTAAAGAGTTTTGTCGGCGAAAAAATTTGGAGTTGGTAACAACAACTGACGGTAAACTAATGAAGCCCAAAGCTCCTTACTCTTTCACGTTAGAGCAAAAAAGAATGATATGTCAGTGGTTTAAAGGTTTAAAAATGCCGGATGGTTATGGATCAAATATAAGCCGATGTGTTGACTTGAAATCTGCAAGGTTATTTGGACTCAAAAGTCATGATTGTCACATAATTATGGAGGTTCTTCTTCCGATCATAGTCAGTATGTTACCCGATTACATATCAAATCCGTTGATTGAGCTTAGCATTTTCTTCAAAGATTTATGTTCATCTAAACTAAGTGAAAATGTTTTACGGAGGTACGAGGATAACATACCAATCATCCTATGCAAGTTAGAGAAGATATTTCCCCCGAGTTTTTTTGATTCTATGGAACATCTTCCAGTCCATCTACCTTACGAAGCTAGAGTTGGTGGACCTGTACAATATCGTTGGATGTATCCTTTTGAAAGGTAAATGTGTTAAGATTTTTATTAATTACTCAATATTTTTGAATCAGTAAAGATAACATATTTTTATTTGATTAATAGATATCTGAACAAGTTGAAGAAATATGTTAAGAATAAAGCACGACCAGAAGGATCGATATGTGAAGCATATTTATCTCAAGAAACAACTCACTTTTGCTCCTACTATTTCGAGCCACATGTAAGGAGTACAAGAACAAAAATGGGTCGTAACATGGACTTCGATGTAGAAGAACAATCACATGCTACACTAACAGTATTTAGAAGGCAAGGAAAGCCTAGTGGCAAATGTGTTGAAAGATATCTCAACGATTTAGAAATAAATACAGCGAATTTGTATATACTACTAAACTGTGAAGAAGTTGAGCCAATCTTAGAGTAAGTTCTTACATAATGTTAATAATAAATTAGTAATGTTTATTTAAAATACTTATGTATTATTTGTCACCAGGTATTTCATAAGCAATTTGCCTTTGACAGATTCAAGGGAAATTGAGCAAGCTGTTGCAAATGAATTTCCAACTTGGTTCAGATCATATGTGAGTATATTTTTTTTTATAAATTTAAATCTTATTTATTATCAAAAATACTAAAATTTGAAAATATTTTTAGGTACAAAATCCTGATAACAAATGTTTCGATAAAGGTTTGCAAGCATTAGCATGGGGTCCAATGCGAAAAATAAAAACTTGGCCAATATATATAGTGAATGGATTCAGATTTCATACCAAATCGTGGAGTGAAGGAAGAAAAACTGACAATTATGGAGTATGTGTTAGAGGAAACACTCATGAAGAAGATGAGTGTGATTATTATGGTATTTTGAATGAGTTCCTTGACTTGGAATACCCAGGCGAAGATGAGAACTTTGTATGCTTATTTAACTGTCAGTGGTATGATCCAGTACAAAATAGAGGCACAAGGGTTCATCCTGTGTATGGTTTAGTAGATGTTAAACATAGTAGAAGATACGGAAAATTTGATCCATTTGTGTTAGCAAGCCAAGCTATTCAAGTTTATTTCAGCAAATATCCCAGTGGTCGCAGAGACAAACAAGATTGGCTAGCTGTCATAAAAACAAAAGCACGGGGAATAATTGATCAACAATACATTGTAGCAACTGCACATCAAGAGGATGAGATGTCAAGTTATATGCCTGTTGAAATTGAGGATATGCCAACTACAACCTCTACTATTGAAATGGAGTTAGAAGATGTCAATAATTCAACTAGTTCAGAAGAAGAAGAGAACCAGGATGAAAGTGAAGATACTCTTGAGAGTGATGAAAATAGTTTTGATGATTCTGATTAGTTTCTGTAATTTAGAATTGTAGAATTTAAATGTTTTGTAATTTTTATTACTGCTTAGAAATGATATTGTATTTTGCCGCCTTGTCTTTTATTAACTGCTTCATTAACTGCTTTATTAACTGCTTCTCGTAATTCATTACCTGCTTCATTAACTGCTTCATTAACTGTTTTATTAACTGCTTTATTAACTGTTTTATTAACTGTTTCTCAATTATTATTTTTTAATATTGCAGATGGCTTCAGGCGACGATCCTCCTCGTAAATCATTTGCCTCAAAGTTCCGCCGGAAGAAGATTACGACTAGCAGAGTACCCACACAGACTGAGGTAGGTGAGGGGCCTTCAGTTGCACCAGATCTACCTACACCACCACCGCCACCACCTGCCAGAAGCCAGCAGCCTTCACCAGAGCAGGGTCAGGGACAGTTAGATCCACCTCTTGTTGTACCTCCATACTTCCTTGGCCACTTCCCTCCCAGCTCGACGAGTCCTCGCTTCCCCTCTCCAGACCAGACACATGCTTCTCCATTCTATCCATATTACCCCCCACCATCATCACAGGCTGCTGGTCCATCCACTGGTCCTCACCCTCCTTACCCTTACCCATATTACTACCCCTATCCGGTGCAGCATGAACAGGGTGAACCATCACGACCACCAGAGGTTGGCGCTACCGATCCTGCAACAGCAACAGATAAGCGTCAATACATCAAGCCTGACGGCGATAAGTAAGTTCAATTTAAGTTATTCAGTTGTTTTTATTTTGATATATTACATGTTATTGATAAACAAAGTCACTTGCAGCTTCAATCCTTCAAGGCCACCTATACATATGATCCGGGATATAATAAAGAATAAGTATGATGCTCCTTACTTATCCTGGAAGAAGATCCCAAAGCCAGTTAGAGATATGTGGTTTGGAGAATTTCAGGTAATGTTTTTTTGGTATGATTTCAAATATATGATTTAATTTGTACTAATCTTTTTGATATTGCCTAAATTTGTACAGAAAGAATTTAGGTGGTTGCCTGAGTACAGCACGAGGATCAGATCAAATTTTGAGAGGAGAGGAGCGACCAGTCTCAGAGACATGTTCACGGACATTAAAAAGTCCGGGCAGAGGCCTAATTGGATTGGAGAGGGCGTTTGGGCAGATTTGAGTAGTGCTTGGGCTACCCCGGAGTTTATAAAAATGAGAGAGCAGAATAAACAGAACAGAGCCTCTGACAGCGGCGGTTTAGGAAGCTCTCTTCATACTGGTGGATCTGTACCTCATACAGAACATAGGCGGCGACTGGTAAGTGTTTTGAATTGGTTTATTACATATATTTATGTTAGTATAACTAAGCATCAAATTTGCAGAAAGAGCACCTGGGTCGGGAGCCAACACCATTGGAGCTGCATACAAGAACTCATCAACATCAAGCTGACCACCAGTGGGTTGATGAGAAGTCTAAGAAGGCTCATGTGAGTAAAAATTTTTGGATTTTTAGAATAAAAATTTATTTTAATAAAACTATTTGTAACTCGCAGGATGATTTCTTACGAGCTAGAGAAAGTCGGCAGTCCACTGGCGAGGGATCATCTTCTAGATCGGCCCATATTTTTGAGTATCAGACATGGTCAGAAGTTGTTGGTGGAAGACAGAGGGGGAGGGTATATGGCATGGGTTCACAGGCTTTTGCTATTGAGGGCAGTTCATACACCTCTGCATTTCATGATCCAAGTGGAGCTGAAGAATCTGTAAGTGAGAGGGTTGCAGCACTTACTAGAGAGATTGAAGAGATGAAAAGGGTTCAAGCTAGAGAGATTGAAGAAATGAGGAAGGCTCAGAATGAAATGCAAGCACGGTTGCAATCCTACACAGCTGGAAAACAAAGGAAGAAGGACCAACAGGAGCAGCCATCTGCAGACAGTGAGGATACCGATGATGATTAGATGTTTATTATGTTTGATGAATGTATTAATTAGAACTTGGGAACTTCTGAACTTGTGATTGTAACATTATCAGGAACTATCTTGTGAATTTGTGATTGTAATGTTGTGATAAATTTTGTATTTTCTGGTTGTGATGAATATAGCAGCGTGTTGCCCAACATATATATGCTTTTTCTGCAGGTTTAGACATTAGGGTGAACCTCCCTCAAATAGAGGGGATGCTGTCAATTTTTTTTTTCAGATGCTACAGGTTTCCGGCGGCTAACCGGCGGTTTAGCCGCCGGAAACTACGATACCGGACGGACAAGATAAAGCCGCCGGTTATATTATCAAACCGCCGGTACGTACCGGCGGCTTACCGACGGCCATCGGCGGTTATACGATGGACGCACGACGGTTTAAACCGTCGGTAATACCGACGGCTATAACCGCCGTCAACCGCCGGTACTTTACCGGCGGTCTAACGGCGCCGTCCGGCGGTCTAATGAACCAGACGACGCCAGGTTTAACCGCCGGAAAACCGCCGGTACTTTGACCGGCGGTTTGCCGGCGGTTACAATACCGGCGACCAAACCGCCGGAATACCGACGGTTAAAATTCCGGTGTTCACCGGTGGTATTTGCCGCCGGAAAACCGCCGTAAAAATAAACCGCCGGTAAAAAGCCGTCGGAATTGGTTTCCTATGCCGTTTTTACCGGCGGTTACCAAACCGCCGTTAGACCGCCGGTAACGTAAAAAACCGCCGGTAATTCTACACTAACCGCCGGAAAAAACCGCCGGTTTTCAGCGTTTTCCCTGTAGTGATGTTACGATCTGTTGGAAGCTATGGAAGAGGATTACAACTTCCAAGCATGTATGAACAGAGGACTTGGATGCTGAATGAGTAGGTTAAGACAACTTCAAAAATGGTGGATGATATTAATAAGACTTGGATTGAGACAGGAGTGACAATAATGTCAGATGGTTGGTCAGATATTCGACATAGAAGTATTATTAATTTCTTGGTCAATAATCCATATGGAACAGTTTTTCTCAAATCAGTAGATGCTTTAAGCTTTGTAAAGGATGGACAATTATTGTTTGAAATGTTGGATGAAGTTGTGGAGGAAGTGGGAGATGCCTTAATAGTACAAGTTGTTACTGATAATGCAAGTGCATACAAAGCTGCAGGAAGAATGTTAATGGAGAAGAGCCATCACCTTTACTGGACTACTTGTGTTGCATATTGTATTGACTTGATGCTTGAGAGGTTGGGATAGTTGCCTCAATATAAATCAGTCATATTAAAGGCCAAATTCGTTAGTAAGTTTATATACAATCATTCTTGGGTACTCAGCTTGAAGAGAAAATTCACTAACAATGAAATTATTAGGCCTGCTGTTACAAGATTTGTTACTGCATATTTAACATTGCAGAGATTCAAGGAGTTAAGACAATCTTTGGAAGCAATGTTTGCTTCTGAAGAGTGGGATAAAAGTTCATGGGCCAAAAAACAAGAAGGAAAACAAGTTAAAAAGATTGTTATGAAAGACGATTCATTTTGGCGCAGTACAAATTATGCTTTGAAGACAACAAGATCATTAGTAAAAGTGCTTAGAATGGTTGATGGTGAGAGGGCCCCAGCTATGGGATTTATTTATGAAGCAATGAATAGGGCTAAAGAAGACATTGCAAAAGAATTGGGAGGTCAGGAAAGTGCCTACAAAGAAATATGGGATATTATAGATGAAAAGTGGGATCGACAATTACACCAACACTTACATGCTACTGCGTACTATTTAAATCCCCAATTTCATTATGATAAGAATTTTCATGTTGACAAAGAGGTGAAAACTGGTTTGTATGCATGTATGGACAGACTCATTTCTGAAGAAGACTATCTCAAAGTGAATAATCAACTTGAGGATTTTCATTTGAAGAAGGGAATGTTTGAATTTAGAGCAGCACAAGCATGCTACAAAACACGATCTCCTGATATGTTTGTAGTTTGGGTATTTATAATTTTAATATTAATATTTATGTTCAAGTCTTCAACTTTAACCAATATACATAAAATACTATGTTTGACTTCATGTAGAACGTTAGTGGGCTCAGTTTGGAGATGATGTTCCTGAATTGAAAGCTTTTGCAGTTAAAGTTCTTAGCCTAACATGTTCGGCTTCAGCATGTGAGCGTAATTGGAGTATTTTCAATCAAATTCATACAAAGAGAAGAAATCGATTGGCGGCAGATCGAATGAACAAACTAGTTTTTGTTATGTTTAACAAAAAATTGAAAGATAGACATCTCAAATTACAAAATCAAGGAAATATTGAGAATGAAATTGACCCTTTGCTTGTTCATGAGTTACAATCTGATGAAGAATGGGTTACTCCTAAGAATGCTGATGTATCTGAAGTTGAAGCAGAAGGAGAAAGTCATGTCAATGAAGAAGACAATGAAGCAACTACTCAAATATATAAAAGAAAGAAACAATGTGAGAATGGAGCTTCAAAAAAATTTAAAGGTATTCTTAAATATAATGAATTATTTTGTATGTTACTATTGTTTCATTTTAGAGCTAATGAAATATTAACTGATATAGGAGATAAAGGAAAATATATTATAGATGAAGAATAGTTGGAGGATGACTTTGACATTCATTATGAAGATTCTTCTGAAGACAATCAAAGTGATGATGAGCTTGCTTTGGGTCTTGATCCTAAGGGGATGTTTTATTTTTAAGTGAGTTTATTTTAAATCTTGTATTCCAGTAATATTATCTTAAAATAAATCTTCAAATTCATAGTTGACATAATATTCTATTATTTTTTTCTCATTATTTATAATTTTAAATTAATTTATTTTAATCGTTTTGAGGCTTACGCCTCGGCTCGCTTAAAAAAAATGCCTCGATTCCCAATTTCTCCTTTTAAAATGTTGACCACAATGAAAAATGTTGATGTGGCGATTGACAGATGGATCATTCTACTTCTGACAAATAGTAAGTTGCAGTTCCAAATTCCTACATTAGCTTTGCTGGATATCTACAGAATTACAACTTGATAACTTTCGTTCAGCAAACAGAGTTCAATTTCAAAATTATTTTCAGAGCAACAACTTGGCAATTTGATGTTGTCAATAATATTCAAGGTTTAGATGCACTTCCCTTTAACCATTTTTTCCATCTTTTGTACTTCTCCTACCATACCTGCCTTTTCCATTAAGTCAGCAAGATGGTTTGGCAATAATTACAATAGCTGAGATGAGAGGTCAATCAACAAGACACCTAAACAGTCTAAACATGCTGCCACACCGTGATTGTAGTTTATTAACCTACGTGATGCCAGCATAAAGAAAAATAAAAGATGAATATTTGAAAAAAAAATTACCTCCTTATAATATGAAAGATGATGCCACAAAAAAGGGATTGACAAGATTTGCAATAAGAAGCACAGTTTTGGATCCGTGTCTGAACAACCATTTGGATGCCCACAAGCATGAAAAGTAATTAGAGCAAGAACATTCTCCAAGGAAGACATCCTAGAATGATTTTCTAGCTCTTTCATGTTATTCTGCATGAAAAACATGTGTGCTTTAGAAAACAAACCACAATAACATCAGAATTAAGAAGTGCATCATGAAACACATATTATTGGTGTAAGCTTGTATCATCCAAATTTAGACATAAAATGATGAGGACATCAGAAGATCAACGGCTGCGATCTAGAGTTTATTTTATTTTTGATGTCTTATGTACTAGTTATTAATGTTTTTCCCATTTTACCCTAAGGAGTGATCAAGTGGTCTTGTAGCTCGAATGGCATTTTAGTCTTTGGTGTTTTTCTTTTCATGAGGCCTATTTATAGGCTAGCTTTCTTGTATTGAAGAATGATGATTGATATGAAAAAAAAAAAATCAAGTTTTCATTTTGGATCTCTTTGTAAGTTCTAGAGAGAGTGATGAAGCCTAGGAGAGGCTCAAACGATGAACCTCACACGCCGACCACTCCCTCCACCCTATAGCCACCGGCCACATATTTCCCTCCCACATTTTGATTTCAAATTTCCCATAAATGTTTTCCTAATTTGGCTCCCCTAATTTAGGAATAGAATTAAGTTCAAGTTCAAATTTAAATTTCAAACTATTCTTAAATTATCATCCCATAAATTAATATAAACCTCCAAATAGTTTAAATCTGAAATTAATTTCATATTTAACTATCAATCCCCTTAATTACTTGGGCCCACCTCCTTAATACCCAACCCCTCTCCCTTCCTCTCTCCTTGGCCGGCCCCCCAACCTTCCCCTTTTAATTAATTACATCCCATGAATTAAGGATCTAATTAATACAATCTCCTCCCCACTTTCCCTCCCAATTTTTCCAATTATTCAAATTCAGATTTCAAAGGAATAAAGCTTAATTCCCCATTAAATCTATAATAAATTTCATATTTAATCTACCCCTCTCCCTAACCCACCAAAGGCTTACGTTTATTCGTTGACTTGCACTTGAGGAAGATTTCAACTTGTTGTCTTGCACTTTTGGAGATTATAGTTTGCTGCCCAGAAGACTTCCAGCACCCTACAGTTGTTGTCCAGGGAATTTCTGTAAAGATTAGGGGTTGTCCTGCTGCTCGAATACTCCGGCTTGCTTTCCAGAAAGTTCATGGATGTTGTCCTGAATATTTCTGATGAGACGAGCTGCTGTCCTGCTCTCCAGGAACCCCTGTTTGCTATCCTGAAAAGTAACAGCTGCTGTTCCAAGATTCCATTAGTTTTCTAGTGCTGATTCGCCATCCGGAAGGCTCTTATTGGTTATCTAGAACAACCCACATGGTTGTTCACACGCAGGACTTCTTCAAGTTCAGCCACCGGACTCCGGATCGCCTCCCTTGCCCCTCAAATCTGATTTAAGAATTTGACGACGGTGAACTCTTCCCCAAATCTCCTATCTTCCTAGTCACTCTCAATTATGGTTTTGTTGATTCACATAGATAATGTTAATTCTCATCCATTATAACCTAGTGAATTAGATAATTGAGTGAGTGGATTCTTATAGTAATTAAACTCATTGTTAGTTTAGGGATCATCATTGAAAACCAATCATGTATGCATCGTTAGATTAAATTAACTGTTTTATGATGTTGACTCCTTTGTATGTGATTTAGCCTAAGCTTGTTTTGCCGCTCATGTTTTATTTTGTCATTTAAAATCAATGCAAAGATATAGTTATTGTGCTCTAAAAATTAAGCATGCAAACTCAATGAAAAATCATCTTTGAATGTACGTTTCACATCATTAATACATATTACATCAAAGTTTCAAATTAAAAATCAGAATGCTTCACTGACAACAATTCAAGCAAAGGACACAGTCAAAAGGAAAAAAAATTGTAGCAACAATGGATTCCAAACTACGTAGAAATTATAAACTAAATTATAAAGGCCATCTCCAAGTATAAAAAGACACATGCGGTTTAATTATTTCTCATTTCAACAGATATGCTTTTAAAGCTTTACCTTCTTACATTTTATACTCAGATTATGGATACATGAAACTCCAATTTTGCGTTAGGGTTAGTAGAACATTAATTTTGAACATAAATGATATTAGATCTGGAGTTTCAATATGAAGATAAAATGTCATGAACTTCTAGATTATGAAAAACTTTTAGTTAAAACATAAACTAATTGCACATGTCAGATAAGAAAACCAAGTCAGTACAACAAGCAAAGGTTACTTACCACAATACAATGACCAGTTGTATGAATAAACCTAATCTCTAATCTTCAAGGATCCAAAAAATCTTCACATAAATTGCTCTATTTCTCAAGATATTCCCTGCAAATTAAACTTTCCCTGGACTGATACAAGCGATAAAGACATCGCTTGACCTTGAGGTTGATTTATTCCATTTAGTTCTCCCTCAGTTTCTTGTGCATGTAAGGATAGAAATGAGTATCAATATCAAACTGCTAAGCCTACTAAGAGGTGGATTGATTAACATTGAGTCTTTTCTGCCTAACAAGTTGAAACCCTTTCCAAATGCCCAAAAATACATACTTTTGGAACATTATAGTTGTGGATGAAGTGCAATTACATTTTATATTTCTTAGATGAGGGTACCCCACACCCATAAACCACCCACTCTTGGCCTATCTGATAAAAATGGTTACTCAAAATAACAAAACTTTATTTCATACAAAGAAAGCTACTTTTTCTAGGCAAATTTCTTTAATGAAAACCGATCAAGAGTTGCCTTCCATATAATGCTAGCCCCCTTTGACATTGGAATGTTGTAATTCCCTAGAACTTCTTTCATAAATCTTTCATCATGCAAGATACAATTTTTTAACAATCTGGAAAAGCTGGGAGCACACTTGTGCTTCTTTCGAGCATGAAGTCCATCCCAATCAACCATATCTTCAATAGCATTCTTGTAGCCATCAAACCATAATCTAGAACTTCTCCATCTTAAACTAATCTAGCAAGAAACACATATATCCATCAAGTAATTGGACCATGCTTCTTTCACTTATGTTCTTAACATGAAGCCAACTAGTACAACTAGTTAAAGTTGGATAAAATAAAACCATTCATGACTACATAACTCCTCAAAGTTGTTTGTATCACTTACAACGATCTAATATTATATTATTAGCAAATGTCATTCATTTAGTTTATTGACATACTTAAATAACAAATTCTTAATAAACATTTTAGTCCTATTTAATCTGCATCTATCTGTTACCCAAATTATCAACCGTTTTGATTTCCTCCTTGTGAATTCACGATAATGCATCTGATTAGATTTTAGTCTCTTTAAGCTATTTGTTTACTTTTCTATGATTTTTTGCTTCCTACCAAGTAGTTATAAACCAAATTAAAAAAGCTAATGGCTAGCCAAAGTTATAGCTTTTATGCATTCCTACCTATGACCACTTGATCCTTAGCCCCCATCAAAAATCTTGAGGGAGAAAATCTGCTGGATTTGGTGCTTTATGATTAACTTAGGAGCCATTCATCCATTTTAAATCAATATCTCCTTCGATAATCATAGTAAGAAAGAGGTGCTCATCTATTTCCTGCAGATCTCAACTTTGACAACAACAAAGAGAGAAAATTTATTTACTTATTGTGGATCTTTAGTTATCAAGAGAGTCGCTTAATCAATTTTCCTACATGTCTCTTTTGGATTGATAAATATCTTTGTATTATTATCACATTGTCAATCTCTATATTTTAACAACCCTTTCAGAGATTGATGGATCCAATTATGTGATCAACAAAGTCCATATATGTGAGTTTATAAACTCACTTATGATCAATGGGCTTAATTTAATCTCATTTGGTGTAAAGCATCAAAATTAGGAGAACATTAATGTTATTGGGGTATTTCTTATTTAATGATGAATATGTGTAAAGTGATCTAATAAAAAGAGAGATCTCCATTATATTTCGAGCCATTTTTAAGACTGACAAGTCTAACTCATGATTATTGCAATTTTATGGCTGACTAGACTTAAATTTGCCAAAATTTAGAATAAAGCATGAAGCTGTATTATGTGAAAAATTTGGTAGTCTACTTTCCTTATATTTCCAACCAGGTCACCCTTAGCTGAAATTACAAAATCTTGAAGGTACCCTATAAGGCCCATGTTCTATCTAATCATTAAGAAAAAGTTTTTAAATTTATCACTATGAGAATCACAGTGTTCTAAATTTGGACATTAATGACAAATACCAAAAAACACAGCATTTGCACTTATGCATAAAACCCTTCACAACTATGAGCTTTAATTTAATCATGTCTTTTAGAATTCTTGCATAATCCCCACAACCATAATATTTAAGTTTATAAGAATACCTTATTACTAAAATATTATGAGCAAATTCCTGCACATTTCTACTATTGTTTTTAAAAATATTAGTTGGGCTGTCTTAAGAAGTGAACCTTAGTATTATCTATTGCACTGGGATTAGTAGCATAGGTATTATATTATAAATTTGTTGTGCTTCCGAGTTAATAGCTTTTTTTTTTTAAATTTGAATGCATAATAATTACATTTTATTTCACATTACTGAATAAACTACGTTGATTAACAAGGTTGTGGCTGCTCTCATGTAAATATATATTGTGATTTTATAGTTATATGGTAGTTGCAAATTGTAATTTGTCTTACAATGTCGCCAAATTTTTTTGAGCTCAATTTGTTGGTTGTGACAACAGAATTGTCCAAACAAATTTATTCACAAAAATTAAGCAATCCATTAATGTTGTCAAGTACACCATCATTGCTTAAATAAACTTTGCATAAATTCACATATTACAATGCAAATGAACACATCATTTTAATTTTGGAAAAAAATAATAGTATTATAACTCAGAACTTTCTTATTTACAGATATGATATCCTACCTAAAAAATAAAATATCAAACTCATGTATTTATACGTGTCATAACCAACTTGTTGATAATTTGATTAAAGCGAAGACTTTTCTTAGTTACATACATGATATTTCATAAAAAAATGAACTTTTAGACCTATGTATTTGTACCTGCTATGATCAAATTTGAGAATTTGATGAAAGTGAGAAAAATTAGTTGCAATTTTACTTCTTTCTTGAAGATTTGGGTGAAATGAAGGTAGTTGGATATTACTTTTAGTAATATGCAAGATCTGAATGTTACACACGTAATTGTCTGGTACATAAAAATATACATATAAATATAAATATAAGATCATTCTTAAATTGCACACAATTAATTTACATCTAAAAAATAAAGTATCAAAATCATTCATACGTGCATGCCATAATCAACTCATTAAGAATTTAACTAAAGAGAAAAAATATGGGTTAGGATTTTATTGTGTTATTTGAGATTTTGTTGAAAGGGAGAGAGCTGGGTATTAGTTTTGTTAATATGCAATATTTGGATGTTACATATATAATTACCTTCTACATAAAAATGTCAATTTACATTGGCATGCCTATGTAAGATTTGAATGCATATATGCATGATAAGTCTATTTTCAAATCACTAGACAATAGAAAATAGAATAAGTTTAAGATAAAAGAGGCACATCATAATAACAATCAATTACATGAAAATTGTACTTTTCTAATCATGTGAAAGAAAAAGAGCATGCATAGGGCTTTTATATCCTTACAAGGTATGCCCTGTTTGAAGAATTACTTCTGGAGCCATCCAGTAAGGTGTGGCATTCATTGACTTCACTGCTGTCATTGTTGCCTAAAGAAAATTTCACACTATAAATAAATCAAATAATAATGATAATTCCGAAAAATAAATGTATAAATCAAATGTAAATTTCTTATTTTCTAGTGAGATAGTAGCCTCCAACAGAATAAATACCCCTCAATGGTTCTATTAACAAATGTTAAATAGCAATGGTCAAGAGCACTAATTACTACTTATATTTCCCCCAAAAAAAAATTACAAGTTATATCACTCGACTAGAATATGACATCGTTAACCTAAATGATATAGAAGTTGCTTAAAAGTTATTATTTAACTAACTCAATATCAAGACAAGCTCTTAGATCTTGTTATAGCATTGTAAAATCAGATTTAAGCATTAGATTTATAATAGAGAAACAAAACAAAGGAATATAAGTCCATAGGAAGATGGAGGCCAGAATTTCCTCTAGCATTATTTTACCAGCTTGGCCACTTGTTTAGATGCGCCAAAATCTGCAAGTTTGATGCATCCTTTATTATCAACAAGAAAATTTGCACCCTGGATTTGGGAAAAAACTCCATTATTTAAACATGTAAAATGAAATCAAAGATATCATCTAAGAAGACCATGTAAATAGACATTTATATCTCTGTGAATAATTCCATTCTTATGATGATATTCCAGTCCATGCCATAGATGCTTAATATACATTTTTATAACCTGCTTAAAACATAAGAGGTCCCGAATAGGATTAGCAATTAGTTATCACTTATCAGTTATGTGAACCAAACATGCAACTATGGCACATACAACTTCAGGGAATGACCCAAATTTTCCTAGCAGTGATGAAATAGAACCACCCGCTACAAACTCTAATAATATATATTTAAGGTATCTTCTTCCCTCCCATTTCCCAAATATCTCTCTGAAGGAAATACATCAAATAAGATATGTAATTTTGACTTTAAGTACAGGGAAAAGGACTAATTAAATCAAAACAGAGATAAGAAGGAGATAACTTACGACAATATTCAGATGTGATAGGTTCTTGAGAAGCTTCACCTCTTCTTCAAATTCCCACATATGAGCCTGCAAACATAAGGAAAGATGTTAAGGAGGAAGACGAGCTCAAAGGAAGTTCAGGAAAGACCAACACCAGGGTTATATTTTATTTTTTGAAGAAAAAAGTAAGGATATAATCTAACATGGACCTTCTCCTTGGAGGCATTGCTAGTCCCGAGCAAAACCTGCAAAATTGAAAATGAAGCAGCTGTCACCTTAGCCGTAGAAATAAATCTTTATCAAACTTAAAATAAGCACTGGAGATAAAAGAGTAGACCTTCTTTACAGCGAGAAGCTACCCAGAATCTAGATTCATCCCCATGTAGACATGGCCAAAGGCGCCGCAGCGAATTAGCTCGCCCTTTCTCCACCGGATCGGAGAGGCATCATCGTTGGTCTCCATCGGAGAAAGAGCATTGGGGGATGCAGATACTTTGGGTGATAAACCTAACCCTAGGCCCAACCCCATCTTCGATTTTCTCAAACGCGATCTCATCCTTTCCAAAATGCGGCTGTCATGGCCGCCGCCATCGTTTCCTATGGGATTCGAGCGGAGAGAGAAAGAATGCCGAACCAATCCGAATAGATCTCACATCTTCTTTTCTTATTCTGTGTCAATTACCTGGCTTTCTCCACCGAATCGGAGAGGCATCATCATTTTCGACCAGTCCCGCCAGACAATAGCCACACCAATATATAACAGAGCATCCAACCATCAGATTTAATCAAAAAGAGCATCATAATATTATCATCAATCCTCCTTCCTAGAAACAAGTTATTAACAGTAAACAACAAGTAATAAAAGGTGTGGGATTTGAAAATTTTGGAAGTCAGCTCCATCTCCAGCAAAACTCCCAGAATCTCCCAGTCCAGAGTAAAATGCCTCCAAAAGCCAGCATAATGACAATAGTACCAGAACCATAACAAGATAGAGCAGCAAAAAGGAAAGCAAACACCAATCCAGAAATGCAAAGCCTTCCAAGGATAGGTGAAGAAATCATTAAAGCATGGCCCAAAAACATCCATGAAGCAACCAGAGATGAGCCAATTATCCCAAAATACCAACAAATTTATCTTTAAGCTTTTCATGATCATTCCACCGCATAGTTTTGGCTCTAATAGCATTAATAATATCACTTTGGATGTCAGAAGGGGATCTCCAACTATTATTGAACCTACGGTTATTACGTTCCGGCCAGGTAAATAAATAATGGCTGCCACAATGAGATAAGAAAACTGCTTTTCCAACCTACCATATCCTCTAATATTATCCAGAAAGTCAAAAACGTGTAAAAGGTTTGGCCGAAGATAAAAATTTGCAGTAACAGGTAATAAAACAGTAAGAATGGAGAAAGAGTAATCACATTCAAAGAAAATGTGATAATGGTTCTCCAAGCTACTGCCACAAAAAGAACAATTACCATGAACCTGAATACCCCTCATAATGAGATTATCCGCAATTTTTAATTTCTTCCCTAGAGCCATCTATGAATAGCAGGAATACCGCAAAGCATGTCTCTTATGCGAGACATATTTAAACCAAACCACATTATCCATATGCTCATAAAAATTATTTAAAACCTTGTGAGGAGGAGGGGTGGGGGAGCCCTCCCAAGAAATCACCGGTTGCTCCCCCCAAATATTCGTTTCCAAAATAATAAAATATATCTCATTCGGCAGGTTGATAGGGAGAGCCCACAAATTATCAATAATAAAATCATTAACCCGAAGGTTAGCCAGCCTAGAAGAGAAATATAATTCAGCAAGAGGCTTTTTCTTACACCATGGGTCCCATAGAAATGAGAGGTTGCAGTTGTTGTGAACAGAGAAGGAGATCGAAGGTATTATGGAGGTAGCCACCTTACAGAATAGCTTCCAAAATTTAGAAGCTGACATCGGAGTAGGTTTCCAAGGAGACAGGAATTTAACTCGATACCAATTCCCTAGCCAAGTATTGTTGTTGAACATTCTGAATAAAAAAGGAAGTTGCCATCTTGTGAAACAGATAATCAAAAGAAGGAAGACCCAATCCATCCTTAATTTTGGGAGTAACCCAAATATTCCAAGAGATCATGTGTAATTTCCTATCAGAAATGTTAACAAAAAAGAGAAATTTGGAGCAAATACTATAGATTGCTTTCTGACAGCCTTTGGGTATAATAGCCCCCGGATCCAGTAGGCAATAGTGTTGGCAATAGTGAACTTGAGATATTGTAATCTGCCTGCAAAAGAAAGAAATTTTACTTTCCAACCCACAAGTAGAGTAGAAATCCTACGCAGTAGGGGTTGGAAGTGAGAATTTAAGTCTGGAGGAGGAAATTGGAATGCCCAAAAAAGTAATAAAGTCATCCACCCTAGCAATCCCAAGAGTAGCCTCAATGACATTATTAGAAAGAGAACTTTTGGAGAGCATGAGAGAGCTTTTCAAAGGATTGATGAGCAAACTGGAAGCATCAGCAAAGGTATGAAGAATATTATTGAGAGAAATAACATTCTCCACCTTGGCCTTACCAAAAACTAATAAATCATCCGCATACATAAGATGGTTGATATTGAGGTTTTGAGTCATAATGCCTTCTAACTTCGCTTGAACATCCATGCTAAAAGATAGAGCATCCATAACAACACAAAATAGAAGAGGAGAAAGAGGGCACCCCTGTCTTAAACCCGAGGAAGAGGAGAACAATCCTTCCAAAACCCCATTAAGACAAATAGAGAAATGGACATCCAAAATGCACCCTTTAATCCAATTTATAAAAATCTCGGGGAAACCTTTTTGTCTAAGCCTATTAATTAAAAAGATATGAGAGACATAGTCAAAAGCTTTCTTGATGTCAAGCTTGGCACAAAAGTATTTGTGATTATCTTTAAACTCCCTCAAAACTTCAGAGGCAAGAATAATGTTATCAGTGGAACACCTTTTAGAAATAAACCTAGCTTGGCTGTCATGTATGATAAGAGGAAGAATGGGTTTCATCCTATTGGCAAGAATCTTAGCCACAATCTTGTAAAAGACATTGCATAAGGAGATGAGTCTGAAATCAGAAATGGCATTAGAGTGAATGCCCTTAGGGATGAGAATAATTGCAGTAGCTTTAACCCCTTTAGGCAAGTAACCAGTTGCAAAAAAATGTTTGACAGCTCTATAAAGGATAAAACCAATAATGTGCCAAGTCTTCTGGTAGAATCCAAAGGAAAACCCATCAGGGCCAGGAGCAAAAGTGGATTTACTTTCAAAAACCACGTTTTTAATTTCATCATTTGTAATCGGAGTAATAAGACCTGAAAGGAACTGAGAAGGAACCAAATTTCCAGCCGGTATATCATAAGAATTTTCAAAAGGAGGAGATGTAGAGTTATAAATCCCTTTGAAGAGACCAATAATAGTAGAAGCTAGATCTTCATGAGAGGAAAGCAAACCATTCAAAGAAGCAAGCTCCTTAATCGTGATTCAATTTTTCCTAGATCTAATCTTGGCATAAAGGAAACCAAGATCATCTTCACCATGTGAAAGCCAATAAGCCTTAGCTCTCTGAGATGTCCAATAAACCCAAGCAGATTGGAATAAGGCCAAACGATTATTTGTATCTTTCAGGGAGATATTCAAAGCTTGGTTTAAAGGATCAGTTTGAATATCTGATAAAAGTTGATGTTGCAGGCTCTTTAACTCTAAAATTCCATTGGAAATATAATTCGAAGAATTCCACTTCGTACTACCTAATGGTAACTTTAAGATGCTTCAAAAAGTCATAGAAAAAGGCAATAGGACTAGCCCCCACCTGCCCAAGAAAAGCATTGCAAACCTCCTCCTAGAATTCATCAATTTTAGTCCAGAAAGCCTTGAACATGAATCTAGAAGGCTTTCTTTTAACATGGGCAGCAAACAAAATTAAAGGGGAATGGTGTTGACCTCATTTTTGTATGAGGTCACTAAGGCCCTTCTAAACCCCAGATTAATTCTAGATCCCAGGATCTACTCTAGATCTTAAGGTCCTTTCCTAGAGCCAGACCTTAGGATCCATTTTAGAGCCTAAGATTCCCTCAGACCCTAGATCTTAGAACCCCTCTAGATCTTAGGATCAATCTAGACTCAAATCAATCCCTACCCTTGATGAACTTCAACCTCAAATTGATTCCTACCTTTGATCAACTCCAACTTCAATTTAATTCCTACCCTTGATTAATTTGAATCTCAAGCTTCATTCAACTCAAATCCCAAGTAATTCAAATTTTAAACATACCCAGATTTTGATTCAATCTACTTGAGAATCCAAATTTCAACTTAGACTTTGATCTCACCTTTGATCTAGCCTTGACCCTATCCATTCATTAACAATCACCACATGATTGTAAATGATTTGGATACTCCAATCATTCAAACTTAATATCCAATCCAAATCCAGAAATCCAGACTCAAATTCAATGTCTTAAGGCCCTGTCCTAAAGACCTTTTTCAAAGATTTTTCAAACATTTCAAAACCCAGTCAAATGGCCTCTGATTCAGGGTCTATCACTTACAAAGTGATAAGACATGTCTCTGGAGGCTACCCTCCAATTTTGAGCCCAGTCTGAGGTCTCTAACCCCAGAATTTGAATTAAAATCCAAAGGCTATAAAACCTTCATATATTTACAGCCTAGGCCACTGGACCTGCCACCTTGAAGATTCTGACCTTAGAGCCTTCACCAAAGCCTTTAATCAATTCCAAACCATTAATCCTGATGTGTTGATCAATAAACTGTATTTTTCTGGAATCATATCAGCCCCTAGTGACTATGAGCCCAAAATGACCAAAATGCCCCTATGGGGCTCAAACAGGCATCTCAAACCAATTGAACTCTGAATTGAATGAAATCACTTGCAGCAAGTTTCAAATATCAAATCAAACATGTTCAACCCATTCTCAGGACTTGGGTCAATCTGGTTGACCAAGTCAACCCAGGTTGACCAAACAAGCCTTTAAGGGTTCAAATAGGGATTTTGATCAAATTGACCTCCCCAGACCTAGGGACCACCTGCAATGGTCTCCAAATATCTTTTCAAATTTGTCCAGCCCAAATTCACCCCTTGGGTCAACCTGGTTGACCCAGTCAACTTAGGTTGACCCATTAGCTCTTAAGGGGTCTAAATAGGTTAAATTGACCCATTTGAGCTCTTCAACCCCTATTACCTATTCAAATCAATTCTTGGATAAGACTCAAGTGTCACTTGACACTTGGTCAACTCAACCCAACTTGAGTTGACCAAGTCAACCCTTAATTCTTGGTCAAATCTTGATGGGATTTGCTCCTATTTCTCCTAGCCTTGACTTTTGACTTTTGACCCTTTGTCAAACTATTCCAAATAACCCTCCATACTCCTCAAATGCAACATCATCAATTTTTACCTGGTTAACTAGTCAAACCAAGTCAACAAAGCCTTAAACCCTTCTTTCAATTGGTCAAACCCTTTCTTTTGACTTCAAGAGTATGGACTTGAGTTTAAACCCCATCCAACCTGCATCCTTGACCTCCCACTGCCACCTCAACCTCCTTTGACCTGTTGACTGCTCAAAATAGTCAACCTCAAGCCCAAGCCTTTCCAAAAGAGCATTATCACATGCTAAGACCCTTTTCCTCCATTAGGGCTGCCTTAGGCCGACCCATTTATGGTCTAAAGCTCACTTGGAGCTCTCCTAACCAGGCTCAGGGCCTGGTTTAGCCTTAAACGGCAGTGGTCCCCCCACTTGTCCCAAATCCACCCAATGGAGGCAAGGCTTGTCCAGCCTTTGAGGCAACCTTCTAGCTGTTCCAGGAACATGTTGCATCATCTGGAGAGCTCATGAATCGATCCCAGCCATCGAATCTAGCCCAGGCCGTTTGAATAGGAGAAAAGGTGACTTTTGAGATTTTTTTTTGGATCAAAAAAAATTTCTCTCACTAACTCCAGCCTCCCAGAGCGAGTTCTTTGTTTGTTTTAGCTCCTCAGGACCTCCTCTACCTTTCCACTACAAAACCCAAGTGGTTGCACGTCACCGGCGGCGAGTTCTCCGGCGAGTCCACCACCTAGTCCGTCCCAGGCTTGTAGCGGTCGATCCAGGCGTGTTCGAGCTCGGTTTTGCACTGGGGATCTACACTTGGACAGTCTACAAGCTCATCCATCCAGAAATTTTGAAGATCTGACGGTATAATCTCTTAAAACCTTAGACCTAAGCTCACACTAGAGGGAGTTAATTAACTTTATGTACATAGTGATTTAGCTAAAACTAATATTTCCCCATCATTTCTGTTCATATCCTCTTCTTGGGTTTAAAATTTCAAGTGGTTTCATCCACCCGATCAAAAGAACGAACCAAATAATGGATTCTAGGGCGTCATCCGTAGTTTGCTGCGGATGTACGTTTTCTGGACCGTTGATCACACGATCAACGGTCCAGATCTAGCCGCTCCGCGCCTTGGTTCGCCCGTGTATTCATTTAGCGTTCTATCGATCATCTGACGAGATCAGGGCCGTCCGTTTGGAACAGCGGGATCAAACCTCCGTCGTTTGATCTTCCTCCGCTGAGATCAAACGGTGGAATGCAATCTCAGCCGTTAGATCGAACCCGCGGCTAATCCAATGGTTGCCGCCCGCCGCTGACGTGGTTAAGTGAAACCGCGAGAAGCGGTCCACGGCTGACGCGTGTCCCCGCCGTCACTCGGTTTCGATCCCGCGAATCTGAGCGCGCCATCTGTCCTGACGCGCCGCCATTTGATTAAAAAAAATCATTTCAAATTCTTTTTTTATCAACAAAACTTCAAAAAATGATATTAAATAAAATATAAAGCCAATGAGTATAATATATCAAACTGTTCAAAATTTTGTCTAGTTTATTTTAAAAATAAAATTAAACTGTTTTGATTATTATTTTATTAGTAATTTAAGAAATACAAAAAACTATATTTTATTTTTAATTAAATATAAATAGGATAATTTTATCTGAAATTTGGCATGAATACTTTTAAGTATATGATTGATTTCCAGAAATTTTTATGTGTTTATTGGAGCTATATTTTGATAGTTATTAAGTGTGCAAAATAAATATATTTATGGATATATATACATATGTATTTACTTTAAAATATACAATTATATATGTATATATATATATATATATATATATATATATACTTTAAAATATATATATTTATAGGTATATATATTTAGATTGTTATATATTTTAAAAAAAAATCTACTTTAAAATTATAGACATTTAAACCCCTAAGAGTTTGAGAGGTCTCCTTTGGAATTTTAAACATGAGTTGAGTACATGAATGGAAATAATGGGGAAGATTAGTGGATAATCATTTCTTGAATATTCACTAATCTTATCTTTAGTTAACTATGCTAATTAATCCTTGCATGTCTAGGAAACACACACCACATAGTCTAAGGCTCTCCTAGATTTAGGTGTTGAATGTGTCTATGTGTTCATGCATGCCTTATGTATTGAGTATGAGGGTTAGTTCAAACATTGATTCAAGCTCATTAAATTAGTGACATAATTAAGGATAATAATTAAGGACTCATGTGTAGAAAACTTAGAAAAATTCCAATAATTAGGATTCATTTTTCCTTGAGTTGAAACTTTGAACATTTGAACTTAGTGACATGTACAACCCTTAAAAAAATTTCCACTGGTTTTAGAAATCATTAAGGCCCTTAATCAAATTTCATAATCTTAAACCCTTAATTAAGCCCTAAGACTTCAAAAATTTAATAAATCCATTTTAACTTCAAAAAATACGTGTAACCCCTCTAATTGACCAGAATTAAGTCTCTAACTATTGAAAATTAAAAGCCTCTTAATTTGACATTAATTCTGTAATTAATTTAATTTTAACTAAAAACCCATATTTAATTAATATAATTAATTAATAATAATTAAAAATCCTAAAAATTTCCCAAACACATGGGGATCCCTCCTTGGGTCATTCCTGACCTTTGGAGGTGTTTTTAAGAAGTTGGGAACTTGTTTGAAGCAAAATCATAAAAAGGGCCATTAATTAAGCAATTTCCAAAATTCATTAAAATGCTTAAAACTTCAATAATTCATTACTAAATCAAATAAAATCCAAATTGACCAAACTCACTTGCATTTAACTCATTATAATGCCTAATATTTACTAAAATATTAAAATACCAAGAAACCATCAAAATACAAAAGTCAACATTTTGGTTAACTCTAGGTCAAAATCGGGTTAAAACTTCTAAAAATCATAACTTTTGATAGAAAACTCCAAATTGAATTTTCCACCTGTCTAACAACTCATAATAAGGTCTAGTATTTGTTAAAAATCTGAAACCCTTAAGATGAATCCTAATTTTAAAAATCTAAATTTGACCCCTTAGTTAACATATCCGGATAACCCTCTAAAATCTATTGACTCCCCCAAATTCCAAAATTTTCTTAATAGGCTAATAAAATTCTCAACCAACCCATTAAAATCAGTAACCAACTCCTTTTTATATTAATCCACTCTTTTAATTCCAACCAATTTAAATCAACATAATTAACCCTGATTGCTACTGGGTAACCCAGGCCTACGAGGCTATTAGCTTAGCTCCAAGAAAGGTGAAATAAACTTCACAGCCTCGGTGTGAAACAAAGGTAGTAATCAATTAACTCTTAAAATATATTTAATCAAAATCTTTAATATATTAATATTTAAACATTAACCTAAGTTCTCCTTTTAAACCTTAACAAACCCAGACTTTTAGACAACTTCAACTAATCACCCACTTTAGGATCTACCCCTGCCACACGACCTTCTACACACACTTTAAATGATGTGCTAGGAAAACCAACTCTAGATCTAGGATAGGCCGGTGTTTACTTTACTACTGTGTGCCGGATTTTTTGTAGTTTTCACTGCATGTTGTGGATGAAATTGTCTTGCTGTGTCTGCTTACTTTTATGCACTCTGTGGATGGATTGATGCGTTTGGCGAGTAGATGACCCTTAGGTTAGGTACGATCTGGATGTTCACACAGTCTTCTGCAGATGGCCACGCTCATGCAGGATAATAAAAGGGGGATTAAATCAATAAAAAAATTATTAATTGTTATAATTGCTTGCACAAGTGCTTCAGCTGCTAAAGCCCCAAAATAAAAAGAGCATGACCAGTGTGTTTACTTTCTTTTCTGCATATATATAACTACTTGGGAATAACTGCATCTTATTTATTAACTGCTTAGGATAACCCTGCAGATGAGTATAGATTTTATTTTTAAAATAAATATAATTTGTGTAATTATTAAGTGTTGTGAAAGTCAGCTTTGAGTTGGGATATATAGGTCAAAAGCTTGGACTTCGAAGAGAAAAGGATGCCCTTAAGGGGAGTAGACCTTTTCTATTTGGAGATCCAAATTTGGGCCACACTCCTCCCTACCCAAAGAGGAAAGAGTGGCCTTCCCCTTAAAGGAAGTGCCCTCTTATCCATTTGGGTAGTCCAGTACGAAGAATCAAAGGAGCTTGAAGCAAAAGGAGCTCAAAGAAGAACAAGGTTGAAGACTTGAAGATTGAGAATATCCCACTTAAAACTACTTGCGACGTTATTAGGTTTAGAATCCGGGTTGTTGTCAGTGGTGCCCGACCACTTTACTTTCTGCAAAATTCTGGTTTGTAATAAGCAAGTCAACTTTGCCTATGGACATTTATTGATTAATTAATTTATATTTGTGTTGAATTGATTGCTTTTAGGAATACTTGCTTTTCTTAGTTTTTTGGCGATTGTGTGCCGCTTTTGTTTTCGCCTGGATACGCGAGGCTCGTAAGGGTGTGAAAGTTTTATACTCATAACTTTAAAAGTCTAAAATTTTAGTGAGTCTAAACAACAAGAAAGATAACGAATCTAGGGAATTAGCCGGGGATCGACCCCGGGGTCGCATGCATATTTTTGCATTACTCTTTCCTTGCTTTAGACCCTTCCCCGCCTGCGGGTAGAGTCCGGATAGTCTGACCTATGAGGACGAGGTGCCGGACCTAGGGAAGTCCAGTCTTCTAAAAATTATTTTCTAAGCCTATTTTTTTTTAAAATTCAAGCATATTTGATTTGAGGTTGTTAACTAGCATGCATTGCATTAAAAACACACCTAAAGAGTCAAAATTTTAATTTCATAGTCCTTAGCCTTTTGCACCCAACATAAGTAAAAGGGGCCAATTAGGAAAATTTCTAGATATCGGCCCCAACTCTCCAAAACTTTAAGTACAACATCCCTACCACTCTTTCATAAAAGACCGGACTCATCTCTTTTAAATCGACTAGGTGGTTAGCTGGCTCCCCAATCCAGGCCGGGGTAAGTCCAAGTTTTGCACTGCATTAGTTAGGATCGGACGACTGTGGTCCAGTGTCCAAAATAGATTTAGGATCTGGGGCAGATATCTGATTATAAGACCCCAAACTTCGGGAATCTAATCCCAAATTTTTAATAAAATGCCCAACTATAATTAAATATTATTTTAATCCAAAACATAAAGCCCAACACTTAGACTAAGTTGGGACACTTCCGGATGGTTCCGAAATCTCAAAGTGTCCCCTACCTCTTCCCCTTTAACTCTATTAATAACTGCTCAATTTTGATCCATTCTCTTTTGAGTTTTCAAAATTCATCTCTTTTTGATATCACTCCTAGAAAATCTGACAAAATTTCGTTCTTATTTTAATCGAGAGTTTTCGTAGGGGACTCTATCTCCCTACGATGTAATTAACTATGAGGGTTTGCGCTCGTAGGAGATTTAGAACAACACACACCAGATTTTAAAATTGATTTTTCAAAACTCAATTGGATTTTTTTGGGAGAACTTAAATTACTAGTGATCATTATTATCATATTCAAAGAATTATCATCGAACGATATTTTCTCCCTTCGGGGATATATATCTTTCTTTGATAAGGCTTTGGATGTGAACCTAACGATCACACTTCTTGAATATTGTAGCTGGATATTCAGTTGAACCTTATTTTGACCCTTTGAGGCCATATGAATTTCTCTTTAGCATCCGCTCACAATATTCAAGATGAATTTCATAATTCTAAATCTGAACGCCGTTATGAAATTTTATTTTCATCTTTCGAGGTGATATATTCTTTCTAACGGAATGATTCGATTTTAGAATTAGAATTTATCTTTAACTCCCTAAGAAACCCAATATTCTAAAACATGTTTTCAAAATTCCACCAACAAATGGTCAGACCCTGAATGATCCTCAACTTTATAATAAGCCACAGGGAACAAGTACAGAAAAGCAGAATTTACCATCATACAATCTAGCTTAATGTGAATGGGCTCAAGGCTTCTTTGATAATACCAAGTAAAAAACAACCCCACCGAAGCCAAGTCCTGAATCCCAGCATCAAAGATGAAGTTTTTAAGCTCTCCCAGCCGATCAGCCATTAAGAGATTCCCACCAGCTTTTTCTTCTTGAAATCTACAACAATTGAAATCCCCCACGAGAATCCATTGAAGATCAATAGCATCCGACAGTCCCAACAAGTCATCCCAAAGGACTTTCCTATCCACCAGCTCATTCGCAGCATAGACAACAGACATATAAAAAGGAGGAAGATACCCCGCTTCCACAATGCCGTGAATAACTTGAGACGAAGTGAAAGAGGGAGTAAAAGTTAACTGGGTAGAGTCCCACTTAACCCAAATTCTACCAGGAGAAGAGTAAGAGAAATTGTCGCAACATTTTTCATTATCGAAAAGGATACGGCAAGAATAAAAAAAAGAATCCCGAGGAGAAGGATGATGAATCTTGGCTTTTAAAATGCAAAGAAGTTTTAGGTTAAAGGATGAAATAAGATCTTTACACATCTTGGCTTTGTTAGGGTGATTGAAACCCCTAATGTTCCAAGCCCCCATAGTAGGCAAAGACATGGATTATTTGGATTTTTTGACCTTCTTGGCCATTTTTTGCTTGAGTTTTTTGGCTGGAGAATTGGAATTTTCAAGAAGGTTTGGAAGAGGAGGAAGAAGCTTTGAGA
Organism: Dendrobium huoshanense; assembly: GCA_016618105.1. Classification (NCBI taxonomy): domain Eukaryota; kingdom Viridiplantae; phylum Streptophyta; class Magnoliopsida; order Asparagales; family Orchidaceae; genus Dendrobium; species Dendrobium huoshanense. The sequence goes on from CM028342.1 coordinate 39,823,660, forward strand.
ATTGTGGGGGATTTAAGGATGACCTCATCAGTTTTAGATGAGGAAGAGATTTCTTCATCTAATGAGTCTTCCTTTGGAGAGTCAGGAATGTCCACCGGGAGAGAAGCAAAACTATTAGCCAGAATAACTTGTGAGGGGCGCAAAAGCATGTGTGGTAATGGTTGTTCCGAAGAGGAGGAGTCTGTGTGAGGAAGATTAAGGTTTATAAGTGGAGGATTAGTATTCGAAGAAGCTAGAGGATTGTGAGCTGATTCATGATCTACATTAAGAACAATAGAATCAACAGAAGGCAGCTTATATAAAATGGGTTCCACATTAGGGATAATAAGATTGACAGGTTGCTTAGAAGGAGAAGAGATGGGCACAGAAATAGGAGAAGGATTAGAAGATGAATTAACACAAGGATTAGAGGATGAACCAGGTAAACCTGTGATAGGGGCTGGTCGGGAAGTAGCGACAGCTGGTCGGGAGGTAGAGCGAGTGATTCTGTTACCAGGAAATCTTCTTTGGCTTCTACCTCTGAAGGTTGGTTTAAGAGGTAGAGATGGTTTGGGATCCGGATTTGATGGGCAAAGAGCGAACGGATGAATGATGGAACCACATCCTTCACATCTCGTTGGTTTCCAGTCGTAAACCACCTTCAGGACTAAGTCCTCTCCCTCAATTTCCAGAGGAATTTCCTCCGGCAAAACAGAGTTTTTATCCATTTGAACACAGATTCTTGCAAAGGTAAGCCTAGTTTGCTTAGCAGTTAATGAATCCACATATAAAGGTATCCCAATGTAGCTAGCAATCTTAGAGATGCCTGAAGGGGTCCAGAGAGCTAAAGGCAGATTAAATATTTTGATCCACAGAGGAATCACAGCAGTTTCATCACGTTTAGCTTGAAATTTGGGCGACCATTTTTTGGAGGAAGAACGGCTTACCCAAGAGAAACTAGGGACCACCCGACCAGATCATGTCAAAGTCCTCCACACAAGTGAACTTCAATAGGAAGAAATCATCAGCTAGAGAAAGAAGAGAAAACGATCCTTTAAGTTTCTAAGCTTTAGACATCGCAGCAAGTAACCGCTCATAATAAGGCCTTTGCCCTAAAGAGTATCCAACAAGGGAAAGTTCCCACAGCCCTTTTCCTTCAGAGAGCTCATTAGCCGCAAAAGAAAGTTTTTTGGTCGGATTGACGAAAGACATCATCCACTCATCCCTAGCCGAAAGAGGAGCAGAAAGATTACTTGCATAGGAAATGGTAGGAGGAAGAGGAGGAGCGGCCCAAAAAACAGAAGAGCTACCCGGGAGTGGGGGAAAATCTAAAGGGTTAGCAGCCATCACAGCCAGGCGGCTGGGAAGAGAACACAATCGCACCAAACCCTAAACCCAGAGCTTCTCTTCACTCACGTTTTTCGCACAAATTATGCTTTGCGTCGAGCATCTCACTTTGTCTCTCACCACTCTCTCTCTCTTCTCATCTCTCTCTCCGAAGAGATCCAGCTTTTTTATTGAATAATATAGTTTTTTATTTTAAATTTGAATATAAAAATATATAGAACTTAGAATTTGTTAGGGATGACTTTAAATTTTTATAAAAATGATTATAAAATAGTTTGGAGAAAATAGCTTCTCTTAAAGCTGTTGTAGAAAAATTATCTCAAACGAATGTTTAATCTTAAGTGTTGTATTTAATGTTATGTGTAAAGACAATAAGGTCATATCTGGAGATTAGGTTCTACATATTCTTTACATAAATTGATTTACAAAAAATATAATTAATCTCATATGACACCAAATGTCCTTGCTATAGATGTAATCAAGGACAAAAATATATTATAAGGAGAATATTAGCTATAGTTTCGACACCAATAATAAGATTGTAAGATATTTATCATCGATTGATAAATCTTTATTTATAAGCGTTGATCACAGACAGTGTTACAAAATAAACTTCTAATATAGTTAAATATAAATTTATATGATTTGAATTCAATGTAATTAGTTGTCTAGCAAATGAGTATTGGATTTTAATCGGTTGATAGCAAAACATTTTAATTAAAATATTATAAGTTTTTTATGGTTATTATCTTAAAGTATAATAAAAAATCTTTGCATTTATTTATTATTATGCATATGATAAGAATCAAATATAATTTTTAGTAATTATAGGACATTAAACATTAGTCATGATGATGAATTTAGCCTATCTTTGTTAATAATCAATTTTTTTTTTAATAATCATATGCTGCTTGAAAATAATGAGATTGAAGAAAAAAAAAAGAAGAAATTAAAGAACTAAAAGATAAATATCCAAAAATGTAATAGGCGTTATTTTAAAATAATAGAGTAAAAAAATATTTATAGTTAAAATCTCTCATATTTATAAAATTTATAATATAAGACTTAATTTAGTTAAAAATTATTTAAATGTGTTAAAATAATATATAATTTAAAATTTTCATGTATTTTTAAATTTTTAAAAGGTAAAAACATTTAAAGCAATTAAGGATCTGCATGTTAATTTTATGGCTTTGGAAGATCCAGTATGTGGGCTTGCAGGCCTTCTCAAAGGGGCTGACGTCTTTAAAAGGTCTCAAAACACTACCCATTTAGACCCACATTTTAGGCCCTATTATTTCTATTCGTAATTATTCATCTAGGTTTCCTAACCTCTATTATGCTCTACAAAGCCCCGTGCTGAGTACGATCGGCAAAAGCGAGGAATCAGCAGATGAATGCAGCGATGAAAGGAGTCAGCGATGTTGCCTACAAGGCACTCACCACCGATCTTAGCACAGCCACCATTTACTTCGATGTCATTTTTTCCATAAACATCTACCGTGGACTCTCCTAGCACACTTCACAATCTGTGAGATTTTCCTTTTGAATCTTGTTCTTCATTTTTATATTTGAGGCATGTTTAAACCATTAAATCCATTTGTTTTTTAAATGAAATTGGGTGGTGATATGACCCTAAATATTTAGCACGGTTAAGTTTTGGTATGTTTGTTGCAGGTTTTTTGAACATTTATAGCTTCCTTTTTTCAGTTCATGTTTTAGGTGGCTAAGCTAAGCCCTGATTTTCCTCACTTAGGCGATAAGATAAGACATGTGAAATGGACACCCAACCCTTCTTAAGATTGCTTTACTTAGCTTCCCTCTCCTTCGGCCACAGTTAATTTCACTGGAATGCATTAACTTACATTTTTAACGAACCAAATGGCTTAGCCAAGCTCACAAGTTAAGCTTCAAAAACTTACAACTTATCTTTGCTTATCTCATTATTACTTGGCTTACATAAATAGATAACCAAACATGCCTATTATTATATGAGGTGAATCATGTTATTTAGGAAATATGTTGGAAACCAAGGAGATATTTGTAATTCGAGGAAAGGGAATATGCTACAAAGTATGTCTGAGAATTGGGTTGAAATATGATAAAAGAATGAGCACGCATTAACTTCCACTAGTGCCTGTTCACATGGCGAATGAGAGTTGCAAATAGGAGAGAACTAAAAGGTGTCGAGTAGAAAGTGTATGTTTTTTTAGGATTGAGAGTGTTTAGTGAATACATAGAATGAAAGTAGAGGATAGTTAATCTTCTATGGTTTCTATCCTAATTTTAGTGAAAATAGGAAGAAGGGAGCTGCATTTATACAATCCAATGAGCCCAAACAGTCTTCATTACTCCTATATTAATGAAAAATATAGCTAAAAAACTAATAAAGTAAGCATTCGTTGAAACTCATATCTCGATCACCAACTTCTCTAATCATCATGGAAGTCTTGATTGTTACAAAAAGGGCCATCTCCCTTTTCAGGATCTTTTGAGAAGCTCCTTTCAATATTGGAGCCCCTTATTGCCTTCATCTCCATCATAGTTATATTTTTCTCCAATATTTTTTATGTTTTAACGCCATAGCCAAGATGTACAAAGTTTAAGATGTGCGACCTTAAAAAACTATCATCCCTCTAGCAGTCATATATTTATCCACCACTTTGCATATGACTTAGTCCCATTTTTTTCTAGAAATTATCTTCTCTTTCTTTGACCTGTGTCAGTTAGATGTGATGGTGCATATATTATTGTTTATGGTTGTGCTGAATAACAGACATATGCGATATTGATGAAAATACTAGTGATGACAATATTGCACTCAACTCTAGTCGACATACCTAGTTTAGAGAATAAATATACTGGATGGGACACTTTTATAAGAGTCACTAGCAATAAGAAGAAAATTTTCTATTAAGTCTAAGCTTGCACTAAATGTGGTGTATTCTTTTTTCACACCTTACTTTAGCTTTATTCACTATTTATATTTTCTTATGAAAATATTAAATTTTGTTATAATGCCATGTAATATATGTTCATGGTATTTCAAAGCTCGAACAACTTACAGTCCTTGTGGTTGAAGGCACATAGTCATGTTTTCAATCTTGTGTGATTGTTTTAAGTCTTCATCCTTGATAGCAATGGAAACCACCTCATACATGTTAGTAACATAAAATATTATACACCATGATGCATGATGTGACATGGTGCACCCTCAGCACCATTTTCTTGGTATAACGCACATGTTCAAAATGGCACCCTCTATTTACTTCATACATAAGTAATAGTGCATGGATATGACCCACATTATGCATGCTATGTTGCGGATCTGTTTTCATGGTTTATGATTTTGATGATAACAAATACTCTTATTTCTTACAACTACCTTATCTACTAACATTTCAGGTTCACACGATCAGACTATAATTTGGAATCAACTCAAGATTGGGTAGACTAGGTCTGAGTCAGTTTGTACACTTTTTCCTTTCTTGAGTCTATTGTATTTGGTGTGGCTCCTGATGCTTTGTAACTTGAAAGATTTTCTGACTATTCTCTAGAGTTTACTGTTTTTGGTAACATTGTTCAGGATGATATTTATATTGGCCTGGATGATCTGTCCAAAAATAGAAACACTAATTAGGGCATCCTCATTAAGGCAGCCGTCATATGTTAATTGGCCTGGACGATACCTGTATCAGCCATAATGATAGGCTCGATTCAGAAGCAATCAATCGCCATAATCAGATTAGGTATTCTTTATTTTAGAAAATCGGCCAGGACGATATACATATTGTCTAGGACGATATAACTCAATTATGCCTAATTTGATCTGGTATCTTTGGAAAGCATTAATGGCTGATTGATACGATTAAATCGTCCGGGATGATCGTAGGATCGGCCGGGATGATGTCCTAGACGATTTACATTGGTCAGCATCGATTCAAGGCGATGATCATGACGATTGAAATCAGTTTTAAACTAATCGTCCGGGACGATCGTGAGATCGGCCAGGATGATGAAACCAATTTTCTTTTAATCGTCCAAAATCATCCCGGGCTGATGAGCTTAATTGGTACTGTTCGGCCATGACGATATGTATATCGTCCTGGACGATAATTTCAGCAAATTGCATTAATGAGCCCATTTGTAAGTGTCTTTGGCAACCATTGTAGCTTCGTTCTCTTGGGGGAAACTTGAAGAGAAAGCTTGAAAGGGAGTAAGGAAAGGGTGGAGTTTGAGAGAGGGAGAAGATCCTATGAGGGGGGACTCAAGGGAGTGTGGAAGGGGTTCCACAAGGTTGCTCCAGCAAGCTCGCACCTGAATACCGTCGGCTTCAAGGCTTGTCTCGAGGGAAGTTCACCAAAGAAGAAGATCTCTTTGGTGTGAAAGGACCCGGCGACTCTGCCACACTAGGGAAGGTGGAAATAATTTTGTAAGGGCTTCTCCGCCTAGTTGTGGGGGCTAAAGGAGAGAAATTTTTATAGTGCAATACTTGGAGGGTGCCTCCAATGAGTGGACGTAGGTCAAGGTTTGAACGAACCACTATAAATCTGGTGTGTTCTTTCCTTTATTACTTCCGCATTTAATTTACGCACTTTGGTTATTTTATTGTGGTGATACTGGTTTTGGTTTGTGTTTTAATTTAAAGATTCTTCTTTTCCAATTCACCTCTCTTTTTATTAGCCTTGGGCCAATTCATAAGGCCTAACATCCCTAACGAACATTCAAGTGGTATCAGAGCACTTTCTAGTGTCATCTGAGAACTTTCATGCTATTTTTTATGAAAAGATAAAATTTTGTTATAATGCATGTAATGTATGTTCATGGTATTTCAAAGCTCGAACAACTTGCACTGCTTATGGTTAAAGGCATCATAGTCGTGCTTTAAATCTTATGTGATTATTTTAAGTCTTCATCCTTGATAGTAAAGACAACCACCTTATACATGTCAATTACATAAAATAGAATGTAAATGATGTATGATATAACATGGGGCGCAACGCACAAGTTCAAAATTGCATGCTATATTTATGTCATACAGGAGCAATAGCGCATGACATAAGACCCATATTGTGCATATTTTTTTTCTTAGTTTTAAATTTAAAATTAATATTTATGTTTATATTTATCAATTTAATTTTTTATTTAATAACTTCATAGTGCTGGCATTACATATAGATGTGTTTTAATTTTTAAAAATGTTAGCATAAGTTATTTATGAAATATCTTTTAAGTTTCATCGAATCAATTGATGCCACATTTGTGTTATTTCTTTTATTATCATGATGATTTACCTTTCTATTTATAATATTTAATATAAATCTATATTTTATTTATAATTATTTAATATTATGCGTCAAGTTTAAAATTATGTGTGATACATTATGCATTCTGCATTATGACTTCACAGGGAACTTTGAGTGATGGTGCGCTATTCATCATTGAGAATTATGAATCACTTTAATGAAGTGATTGATTGAGCTTCAATTTGCATCAATGAGGATGGAGGGAACTTGATGGAGGTTGATAGCAATTCTAGGGCAAGTGCAATTCTTTGGTGGTTTTAAATTTCATATTCATTTATGATATTTCTTTTCATTTTTCTTGTCAACTTCTAATCAAGAATATAATAAATTATTTTTTGTAAACCTCTTAAATATATTTTGAGCAATCATAGATAAAGAAGAATCAATTTATTTTTGTGTTTGTAATTCTTAACACTTTTAGATATCATGGGTCTATTGTTCATAGTGATGGTGAAATAGATGGGGATATTTGTTGGTGGAATTTTGGAAAATGTGTTTTGAAAAATATTAGTTTTCTTTGGGGATTTTAAGATTAAGGTTAAGTTCTAATTCTAAGGTCGAATCGACTCGTTAGAAAGAGTATATCACCCCGGAGGACGAAAATAAACTTTCATAACGGTGTTCAGACTTAGAATTATGTAAACTCATCTTGAATACTATGATCGGGTTCTAAGAAGAACTTTATATGGCCCCGAGGGGACAAAATATAGTTCAACTAAGTACCCGATTACAATATTCAAGAGACATGATCATCGCATTCGCATCCAAAGCCTTATCGAAGAAGGATGTATCTCCCCAAAGGGAAGTGACACCATTCTACAATAATTCTTCTAATGCGACCATGATGATCATTATTTAACTTTTCCCAAAGAAATCTAATGAAGTTTTAGAAATTGAGTTTTCTTTAAAACCAGGTGTGTGTGGGGTTCCAAATCTCCTACGAGCGCAAGCCCTCGTAGTTAATTACATCGTAGGGAGATAAAATCTCCTACGAACACTCTCGATTGAAATAATGGCAGAATTTTGTTTAGAATTTCAAGGAGTGATATCAAAGTATGAATAGAATTATTGGAAAATCAAAAGGGAATGGATCAAAATTGAACAGTTATTAACGGAGTTAAAGGATGAGAGGTAGGGGACACCTTGAAATTCCAGAACCATCCGGAAGTGTCCCAACTTAATCTAAGTGTTGGGCTTTATGTTTTGGACTTGAAATGATATTTAATTAGAGTTGAGCATTTTATTAGAAATTTGGGATTAGATTCCCGAAGTTTGGGGTCTTATAATCAAAGATCTGCCCTGGATCCTAAATCTATTTTGGACACTGGACCACAGTCGTCTGATCCTAACTAATGCAGTGCAAGGTCTGGACTTACCCCGGCCTGGATTGGGGAGCCAGCTAACCACCTAGTCGATTTAAAAGAGATGAGTCCGGTCTTTTATGAAAGAGTGGTAGGGACGTTATATTTAAGGTTTTGGAAAGTTGGGGCCGACATCTAGAGATTTTCCTATTTGGCCCCTTTGACTTATGTTGGGTGCTAAAATGCTAAGGACTATGAAATTAAAATTTAGACTCTTTAATTTGTATCTAATGCAATGCATGCTGGTTAACAACCTCAAATCAAATATGCTTGAAATTTTTAAAAATAGGCTTATAAAATAATTTTTTAGAAGACTGGACTTCCCCAGGTCCGGCACCTCGTCCTCATAGGTCAGACTATCCGGACTCTACCCGCAGGCGGGGAAGGGTCTAAAACAAGGAAAGAAGAATGCAAAAATATGCATGCGACACCGGGGTCGATCCCCGGCTAATTCCCTAGATTCGTTATCTTTCTATGTTATTTAGACTCACTAAAATTTTAGACTTTTAAAATTATGAGTAGAAAAATTTCACACCCTCACGAGTCTCACGTATCCAGGCGAAAACAAAGAGCGGTATGCAATCGCCAAAAAACTAGTAAAAACAAGTAATCCTAAAGGCAATCAAATCATATCAAATACAAATTAATTAATAAATGTCCATAGGCAGAATTGCCTTACTTATTACAAACCAGAATATTACAGAAAGTAAAGTGGCCGGGCACCACTGACAACAACCCGGATTCTAAACCTAGTAATGACGCAAGTTATTTTGAGTGGGATACTCTCAATCTTCAATTTCATTCTTCTTTGGACTCCTTTTCTTCAATCTTCTTGGAATCTTCGTAGCAGATTACCCAAATGGATAAGAGGGCACTTCCCTCTAAAGGGGAAGGCCACTCTTTCCTCTTTGGGTAAGGAAGAGGTATGATCCAAATTTGGATTTCCAAATGGAAAAGGAGTGTTCCCTAAAGGGGTATCCTTTCCTCTTTGGAATCCAAGCTTTGGATCTATGTATCCTTACTCAAAATAAACTTTCACAACACTTGACACTTGCACAAATTACATTGGTATCAAAATAAAAATCTAGACTCACCTGCAGGGTTATCCTAAGCAATTAATATGTTAAAAGCAGTTATTCCCAAGAAGTTGTATATGAGCAGAAAAGAAAGTAAACACACTGGCCACGCTCTTTTTATGATTTGGGGGCTTTAGCAGCTGAAACACCTGTGCAAAGAGTTTATAATATTTATGCATTTTTTTTAATTTGCCCCCTTTTTATATTGCCCTGCATGAGCGTGGCCACCTGCAGAAAATTGTGTCAACATCTAGATCGTACCTAACCTAAGGGTAATCTAGTCTCCAAACACATCAATCCATCCACAGAGTACAGAAAAAGTAAGCAGACACAGCAAAGCAATTTCATCCACAACATGCAGTGAAAACTACGAAAAACCCGGCACACAGCAGTAAAATAAACACCGGCCTATCCTAGATCTAGAGTTGGTTGTCCTAGCACATCATCTAAAGTGTGTGAAAAAGGTCGTGTGGCTGGGATAGATCCTAAAGTAGGTGATTAGTTAAAGTTGTCTAAAAGTTTGGATTTGTTAAGGCTTAGAAGGGGGTTTAGATTAAAATTTAAATATTAATGAATTAAGAATTTTAATTAGAAAGACTTTTAGAAGTTAATTGATTGCTACATTTGTTTCACACCGAGGCCGTGAAGTTTATTTCACCTTCCTTGGGGCTAAGCTAATAGCCTCGTAGGCCTGGGTTACCCAGTAGCAATCGGGGTTAATTAAATTATTTAAATTGGTTAGAATTAAAAAAGGTGGATTAAAGAAATGAGTTAATTTCTGATTTTAAAAGCTTCATTAATTTAAGTTTGCCATTAATTGATTCGTGGCGTTGTGCCACCAGGCTCGAGGAACCAGCCTCCTTAGGACACTTAGCCCCGCAGCCCGGAGTAGTCCAGCCGATAAACCAAATTAATGTAATTGAATTAGAGATTTTTAAAATGTTAAATAATTAAAAATTAATCGATTTTAAGGTTTGACACCCTTTAGAATTCATTCGTGGCGTTGTGCCACCAGGCTCGAGGAACCAGCCTCCTTAGGACACTTAGCCCCGCAGCCCGGAGTAGTCCAGCCAATAAACTTCAACTTTAGGGTGGTTGTTGTGTTTTAAAGGATTTGTTAAGTGTATTAAGCATTAAACCAATATTTTCTGAGTTTTAGAATGATTTTGAATTTTATGAATTTTTTAGAATATTTTAATGAATTAATTAAGGGGTTGAAAGTTGAATTTTTGATTAAGCCCAAATTCTGAAATGTTTGTATTTTATTAAAATACTAGACCTAATTATGAGTTGTTAGACAGTTGGTACACTCAATTTGGAATTTTCTATCAAAAGTTATGATTTTTAGAAGTTTTAACCCGGTTTTGACCTATGGTTGACCAAAATATTGACTTTTTGACTTTGACCATATTTTGGGGATTTGACATTTTTGGAAAATACTAGATTTTAATTAGATTCATTAGCCACTGAGTTTGACTGATTTGGAATTTTCTATAATTAATGGTGAATTTTAAAAGTTTGGATATTTATGATAATTTTTAATTATTTCAATTAAAGGCTATTCTAGTGATTTGGGCCTAAATGGATCTCAAACTCCTTGAAATCTCTCCCAAAGATCAGAGGTGATCTAAGGGGAGATTACCAAGCATTAAATTAATTCTTGGGATTTTTAATGATTATTAATTAATTAATATTAATTAAATATTGAATTTTACTTAAAATTAAATTAAGGCTTAATTTGATGTCCAATCAAGGGGCTTTTAATTCTCACGGGTTAAGGGTTCAACACTGATTAATTTGAAGTATTAAACTTAAATTTTGGATTTAAAATGGATTTATTGGGATTTAATTAAGGCTAAGGGGCAATTCTAGCAAGGGCAAGCTATGGCTCCTAATTGGTGAACCAAATGGACTCCAAATCTGATGAAATTTGGACCATGGGGTCACCTGATCCCGAGGCCTAAACACACTAAATTTGGACTCAATTGGAATACTCTAAGGTGGCTAACTAAGCCACCTAAGGTGAGCTCTAAGTCACCTTCAAAAAATCCTAGGGAGCTATCCTAAGGTTGGATTGGGGCAAAGTCAGTGGCCCTAAACTCCGTATCCTAAGCATAATCAACACACAAAAAACCAGATCCTAATTCTCATTGGATAGGCTTAAATCCCAATTTGAATTTAAGGGTCAACCCATGACCCTTAAACTCAAAATTGGGGGAAAGTGCCCTTAGACCTTTAAAACAGGGGAGACAAAATTTGGACATGTCAAAGACATGCCCAAATTCAATCTCCCAAAGTTCCATGCCCTGGAGACTTAACTACAAACAATAATTGCATAAATTAAAATAATACCATTAATGAAATTAAGCTTAACACACATGCAATTAGGGCCTGGAACCATATGGCTTTTGAAGGTCTCCCTGAGACCTTTCCAATGAGCCTAAGAACACCTAATTTGGTCAAGTGTGCAGGGAGATATGGATTTTTGAAGTTCCCTTGATTTTCTGGAATTATTAATCCAGCCATTACACAGTCAGCCGCTCTTTACACGCGGCGCGTCCCGATTGGCTGGGCAATCATTGGCGCTGACTGGGTAACGGTCGGATTAATCGTAGCCGTCGGATGCGGGATCAGACGGCTAGGATTCAAGGCGCTCCGGAACCACGGGATTTAATTTGAGCCGTTGATCGGAATCAACGGCTGAGATTTCGTCTTCAACCTCCGCTCATATCCGAGGCCGTGAACCTTCTCCGGCGTGATCCGGTTGATCTCGCCGGCGAACTTCGACAAAATTTCACAGGGAGGATCAGGGGGGTGGAAACCTTCAATCCAACGGTGGAAATCCGTTGGGGTGAAGGTTTCCTTCACACTTGACCGGACTACCTAGCTAGGGAGCTCGGGATGAAGGAATTACCGCAGAGAAAGTCTCAACGAATGAGCTTCTCTATCTGGAAGCTTCAGGAGACGAAGGCGAGCAGGTTTCCTTCAGAGGCCGCGACTGGAGGACGGCTGGAGGTATGACTTCGAGCGGGACGCCGAAGCCTTTCGCCGGAGTTCGCTCGAAGCGATGGAAGGGACGGTCTGGGAGCTCGAAGGAAGGTGCTGGGAGATCGAGGGAGCTCTGGGGAACCGTTTTCAAACTCTGGGATCGTCTGGTGAGCCTTGGGGAGCACCACCCTATTCAGCCTCCTCTCGCGAGCTCGGACTGATGCCAAATGGAAAGGGGCACCATTCCAGAGAGCACGTGAGCCTCAAGCCGGCGAGCCACAGCCTTTGGAAGGCTTTCGGTCAGGATCGGCCTGGGGGGACCACCAGAACTTGCTCTCCATTGGTTCCGACCGCCGCCGGCCATGGTCTGGGTCGGATTGACCAGGGAAGGCCGATGGGGACATGCTGGAGCTAAATGTGGAGCCAATTTGGCCTGGGGAAGCTGGGATCGATCCGGTGGCTCGGTTTGGCCCAAACCTGCTTGGTTTGAGTCGGATTGAGCTCGATCCAGGTCAGGCCAGACCCTGGGCTAGATATGGGAGGCAGGTCTGGGTCTGGTGCACCCAATGCAAGTGGCAATTGGGTTGAATTCGATCTGGATTAAAAGATGGCTCGGGTTGATCCAAACCTGCTCGGTTCGGGTCAATTTGGTCTCAACCCAGGTCAGGCCAGACCCTGGGCTTGAGGTGGGAAGTGGGTCTGGGTCTGGTGCACCCAATGCAAGCGGCAATTGGGTCTAATTTGATCTGGACAGGGAGATGGCTCAATCCCAAGTGTTTTTGGGCACTTTGGGCTAGCCTAACTCTTGACCCAAGCTAGCCCAAGGCATGGGCTAGCTGGAGAAGGTGCATTGAACCTAGGGCCACCTATGGGAGGTGTTGGTCAAGCTCAATTGGGCTTAGGTTGAGATTTAGCTCAATCCCAAGTGTTTTTGGGCACTTTGGGCTAGCCTAACTCTTGACCCAAGCTAGCCCAAGGCATGGGCTAATCAAGGAAGGTGTGTTGGGTCCATAGGAACCCAATGACACCCTGATTTGGATTCAATTTGGTTAAGATCAAAAGATGGCTCAAGGGAGGCCTCTTCTTGGTCACTTGGGTCAAGCCATATGACCAACCCAAGTGAGCCCAAGGCTTGGGTCACCAAGAGGAGTCTCTTGGGTACCCAAGGGGTCATCCCATACATTCAAAGAACTTGGAATGGACTTGATTCAAAAATTTGAAAGAGGAAGGGTGTATGGGTCCATGGGTCAAACTTGGTTGACTTGGTCAACCAAGTTGACCCAAGGTTTGGGTTTGAGTTCAACAAGTTGAGTTTAACATTTGAAATTCATTGGAAGTGGTTTCAAAGGGTTTGGAATTGATTTGAATTGAAATGGGCATTTGAAATCCTATAAGGGTATTTTGGTCAATTTTGACCTATTGGTCAACTAGGGTCAAAAATGGTTCTGAAAAATGCAGTTTACTGCTCAATGGGTTAAAATCAAGAGTCTGGAAGTGATTGGAGACTTTGATGAGGATTCCAGGGTCAAGATCTCAAAGGGGTTAGGTTCAGCGGCATAGGCTGTAAATATTTGAAGGTTTTACAGCCTTTGAATTTTAATTCAGATTCTGGGGTTAGAGACCTCAGAATGAGCTCAAAGTTGGAGGGTAACCTCTAGAGACATGTCTTATCACTTTGCAAGTGATAGACCCTGAATCAGAGGCCATTTGACTGGGTTTTGAAATGTTTGAAAAATCTCTGAAAAGGGTGTTTAGGACAGGGCCTCTAGAGTTTGGATTTGAGTTTGAATTCTGGGTTTGGATTGGATTTCAAGTTTGAATGATTAATATTGAAGTATCCAAATCATCTACAATCATATGGTGATTGTTAATGAATGGATAAGGTCACAACTAGATTGAAGTTTGGATCAAAGTCTAGATTGAAGTTTGGATTGTCGAATTGATTGGATCAAAGTTTGGATATGTTTGAAATTTGAATTAATTTGGATTTGAATTGGATGGAGTTTGAGATTCAAATTGATCATAGGTAGGAATCAAATTGAAATTGGAGTGGATCAAATATAGGAATTGATTTAAAATTGAGGTTGATCAAGGGTGGAGATTGATTTGAAGTTGGAGTGGTCCTAAGATCTAGAGGAGTTCTAAGATCTAGGATTTAAGGGAATCCTAGGCTCTAGAGTAGGCTCTAAGGTCTGGCTCTAGGAAAGAATCCTAAGGTCTAGAGTGGATCCTAGGATCTAAGATTAAATCTGGATTCTGGATGGGTCTTAGTGACCTCATACAAAAATGAGGTCAACAAATGGACCCCCAATGTGTGTAGTAGAAGGAACTTCTGCTGCACACATTGGCGTTGACCGAATGGAAGTAGAATTTTGAGAGTGAAAGGGAGATCATCTCCCAACCTCAAGCCTATAGGATGCTAATGGAAGGCTTACACCTATTGGATAAGGAAAACTGGTAAAACCAAGGTAGGGAATACCTAACCTTGGGTCTAAGGAAGGGCATCACCCAACCTTAGGTCTACAGGATGCTGATAGAAGACTTACTCCTAGTAGACAAGGAAACTGGAGAAACCAAGGTAGGGAATACCTAGCCTTGGGTCTAAGGAAGGGCATCACCCAACCTTAGGCCTATAGGATGCTGATAGAAGACTTACTCCTAATAGGCAAATTAACTAGAAACCAAAGTAGGGAATACCTAGCTTTGGGTCTAAGGAAGGGCATCACCCAACCTTAGGTCTACAGGATGCTGATAGAAGACTTACTCCTAGTAGACGGATCAACTGGAAACCAAAGTAGGGAATACCTAGCTTTGGGTCTAAGGAAGGGCATCACCCAACCTTAGGCCTATAGGATGCTGATAGAAGACTTACTCCTAATAGGCAGATTAACTGGAAACCAAAGTAGGGAATACCTAGCTTTGGGTCTAAGGAAGGGCATCACCCAACCTTAGGTCTACAGGATGCTGATAGAAGACTTACTCCTAGTAGACGGATCAACTGGAAACCAAGGTAGGGAATACCTAGCCTTGGGTCTAAGGAAGGGCATCACCCAACCTTAGGCCTATAGGATGCTGATAGAAGACTTACTCCAAATAGGCAGATTAACTGGAAACCAAAGTAGGGAATACCTAGCTTTGGGTCTAAGGAAGGGCATCACCCAACCTTAGGTCTACAGGATGCTGATAGAAGACTTACTCCTAGTAGACGGATCAACTAGAAACCAAGGTAGGGAATACCTAGCCTTGGGTCTAAGGAAGGGCATCACCCAACCTTAGGCCTATAGGATGCTGATAGAAGACTTACTCCAAATAGGCAGATTAACTGGAAACCAAAGCAGGGAATACCTAGCTTTGGGTCTAAGGAAGGGCATCACCCAACCTTAGGTCTACAGGATGCTGATAGAAGACTTACTCCTAGTAGACGGATCAACTGGAAACCAAGGTAGGGAATACCTAGCCTTGGGTCTAAGGAAGGGCATCACCCAACCTTAGGCCTATAGGATGCTGATAGAAGACTTACTCCAAATAGGCAGATTAACTGGCAAACTAGGATGGTGCCACGAAGGGCGTACTCCATCACTAGCGAATGAGAATCAGGATGGTGTCACGAAGGGCGTACTCCACCACTAACGGGTCTAATCCTAAGGGAAGGAAAGACCTAACCTTAAGGAGAAGGCGAAGAGCGTTAAAAAAAAAAAAAACTTAAAAAAAGGTGGAATCAAGTTATGAATCAAGAAAAGAAAGTTTTATTAATTGATAAAATGAGCTACATCAAGCATAGTATTTCTTAAGGAAACGCCCATTGACAGGTAGCATCGGGTGGTTCCCTTTACAATCTACTAACTGATACGAGCCTCCTTCATAGACAGTCTCTATAACGAAGGGTCCTTCCCATGTAGGTTCAAATTTGCCTCCCAGCTTCCGATGGGCCAAGATAGGCCTCCGAAGGACCAATACCAAGTCTCCCGCTTGGAAGGTCCTAGGTCGCACTAACTTATCATGGGCTTGAACCATACGGGATTTATACAACTCTAAACTTTGTTGAGCTTGGAGACGTCGCTCTTCAAGGCCTTCGAGTTCTTCCAATCGTAGTTTTGCATTTTGTTCATTGGTAATTTGATTTTGAACTGCAATTCTGAGCGAAGGGATTTGTATTTCCAAGGGTAAAACAGCCTCAGATCCATACACTAGTGCAAACGGGGTGGATTGGGTCGGGGTTCTATAAGTGGTACGATAAGCCCACAAAGCTTCCACCAACCGCTCATCCCACTGCCATTTGTTATCATCGAGGGTCTTTTTGACAATTTGCACCAAGGTTTTGTTGAAGGCCTCGGCCAATCCATTCGCCCGAGGGTAATAGATCGTCGAATATCTCCAATCAATATTATGGCACCTTACAAAACTATTGATTTTTGTAGACTTGAATGCGGACCCATTATCGGATATGATTCTGCGAGGTACGCCGAATCGATATACAATATGGTCACGAAAGAATTTTAAGACATGGTGTGATGTTACGTTTCATAGGGGAATTGCTTCCGCCCACTTTGAAAAGTAATCAGTCGTTGCTAATATGAAACGATGACCTCTCGCGGAGGGAGGGTCAATCGGCCCAATGATATCCGTGCCCCAACTCTCGAAGGGCCACGAGGCTATCGTAGTGTGTAATACATTAGGCGGCTGATGTAAAATCACACCATGGACCTGACATTGATGACAGTGCTTTGCAGTATTCATGCAATCGTCAATCATTGTAGGCCAATAGTATCCAAGTCTTTTAATCTTTAATTTCATTTTTGGACCCGATTGATGAGCACCGCACAGTCCTGAATGAACTTCATTAACAATTTTCTGGGCCTATCGCTTGTTCAAACAGCGCAGCCACATGTGATCAAAGGACCGACGGTACAACAGATCGTTAACTAGTGCATATGATAGGGCACGTTTCTTAATCTGGTTGGAGAGTGATTTATCCTGGGGAAGCTTCCCTTCTTTAAGGTAATCGAGTAAGGGTCATCTCCAATCGCCTTCTTCGTCAGTTGTCGAAACGGCAGAAAGGATCTGAAGGGGAGTCTTACTAATGTGTTCCAAATCTATAAGAGAGAGAGTCTTACGACCCTGTATCTCTATAGGGATGGAATCCTCCTCAGGACATGCAAATTCCTTTGCAAGTTTTGCTAAGGCATCCGCCGTAGAATTGCTTCCACGGGGAACCCTATACAAAGTAGCAATTGGGATTTGTTCCAACAAGTGAAGTGTATACTGGTGATATCTTAGGAGATTCAGATTCAAGACTTTATAAGTTCCGGCGACTTGGTTAATAACCAGTTGGGAATCTCCGAAGATCTTAATCTCCTTAATCTCCATTAGAATTGCAAGTTCCAAACCAGTTATCAGAGCTTCGTATTCAGCTTCGTTGTTTGTGCAAGGCTCCGACAAGTGGTAGGAAAAATGCATCATTCCTTTTTCTAGTGTAATAAAAATTAGACCGACTCCAGCCTTTCCAGGAATTACAGATTGTTGAGTCGCAATCCTACGAGAGGATGCTGCCCCATCAAAATATAATTCCCAGATGGCCTCTCCAGATTCCCCCAAACTCATGATTTGTTCGTCGGGTAAGTCATCATTCAGAGGAGAATCTGCTGGCAGCGGGTGTGCTGCTAGAAAATCGGCGACAGCTTGTCCTTTCACAGCACGAAGAGGAGTGAAAGTAATCTCAAATTGCAACAATATCATAGACCAACGAGCTAAACGTTCTGACAACGTAGGTCGGGTCATAAGATATTGCAAAGGATTAACTCTTGAAATCAAACTGATTGAGTGGGAGAGCATGTAATGCCTCAGTTTTTGAGCTGCAAAAACCAAAGCAAGACAATGCTTCTCAATTGACGGGTATCGAATTTCAGTAGGAAGGAGTCTTCGACTAATGTAGTAGAGGGCATTCTCTTTCCCTTCGCCGTTAACTTGAGCCAACAGGGCACCTAAAGACTCATCTAGAGCTGCGGTGTAGAGGATTAATGGCTTTCCCGGAATCGGAGCTGCCAAGACTGGCGGGTTAGAAAGGTATTGTTTGATATCGTCAAAAGCATTCTGACACTTCTCGCCCCATATGAATTTAGTATCCTTTTTCGCAAGGACAGAAAAGGGTTGACATCTCCCGGAAAGATTAGAAATAAACCTCCTTATATATGTCAATCTACCTTGTAGAGACCTTAACTGAGTAAGGCTCTTAGGGGATGGCATATCTAAGATGGCTTCAATTTTAGCAGGATCTATCTCGATTCCGCGGTGCCTCACTACGAATCCTAAGAATTTTCCCGAAGCGACGCCGAAGGCGCACTTCAAGGGGTTCATTTTCAAATCGTAGCGGCGCAACCGTTCGAAAACAACTCTTAAGTCATACAGGTGAGCCTCTTTAACCTTGCTCTTGACAACTAAATCATCAATATAACATTCAACTTGATTATGAATTAAGTCGTCAAAGATACGGGTCATGGCCCGTTGGTAGGTTGCTCCGGCATTCTTTAAGCCGAATGGCATTACCTTATAACAAAAGATTCCAATAGGGGTTCTGAACGCCGTATTCCTCTCATCTTCAGGGGCCATCTTGATTTGGTTATAACCCGACGAGCCATCCATGAATGAGAAAATAACATGTGAGGAGGAAATGTCCACCATGAGTTCTGGTATTGGTAGAGGGAACTCATCCTTAGGGCATGCCTTATTCAGATCCCTATAGTCGACACAAATCCGAATCTGACCATTTTTCTTTCGAACTGGCACGACGCTGGCCACCCAAGAGGGGTATTGTTCCTCTCGAATGAATCCAGCTTCTGCCAATTTCTTAACTTCAGAAACGACTTGTTGCTCAATCTCTAAGCGCATGCGTCGAGGAGCTTGTTTAACAGGGATGGCATCATGCCGAACTCCAAGTTTGTGAATTGCTACCTCAGCAGACAAACCTGGCATTTCGTCATATGTCCAGGCAAAGCAATCTCTAAACTCGAATAACAACTGGATTAAGTCTTGGGTTTCACCCTCGCTCAACAAAGTACTTATGAAAATCGGACGGGGGTCATCATCGTTTCCCAAGTTAATTTCTCTCAACTCATCGACTGTCGACTTAATTTCCTCTTCAAATTCAGGGGGTGCATCCCGAACTTGAAGATCATCGGGATCGTCTAAAGTCTCCAAACAGAGTCCATCTAGAGGACAAGGAGGATCTGTAGGGACATTTGGAGAATCGAGATGGTAAGTTATCATTAGGCAATACTCATCATCATCGAATGAACTAACTGTTCCAAAGCCAATGCCACTTGTTGGATTTTTATTTATTTTTGTTCGCCAAATATTCTCGTGGTATCTAGCTTGACCCTTAGTCCATCGGTATGGTATAGAACCTTTAGAAAAAGTATTTTTTACACAAACAGGGAAGTAGCCGAAAGGTAATTCCATTTATTCATTAAAATCTGCCTCCTCAAGGGTTACATCACCTTCGTCCCTTGCGGAGGAGGAGCCAGGAAAGAATTTCTGGACTTTCTTAACTTCACCATCCAAGTTGGGGGCCACTTTGACTTCCAACCCTACAACCCTGCCTGCCGACAGTGGGGTCAGAGAAAGGGCCTCAATCCTTCTAGTGAGCTTTTCATACATTGTTAATTCGGGCTCGTCACTTTTAACTTTTGAAATATCTACCTCAGGGTCACTGTCCTGGTCTAAGGTGAGATCAAATTTTGGAGGAGTATTTATGTTTTGATAATCGAGAGAGAGGGCAGCACCTTGACTTTCTAGTTCACCATCGGAATCTGATTCCAAATCAATATACACAGGTGCTGCTCTCCTGTCTAATGAAGCACGGCCTCGACCTCGTGCCCTTAAAGCCATCCTCCCACCTCTTTGAGGTAATGTGCTTGGAGGTCTAAGGACAACGATATCAGAGTCGTCTTCACTACTCGATTGAATCATTTCTTGATTGATATCCTTATCTTTTTCTTTCTTTTGGTTGAATTTTTGTCCAACCATTTTCTCCTCAAATTTGATCTCTAATTTAGAACGGGACGAGGACCCTTTTGGTATGAAATATGCAGCATCTTCGTAGATTCCGATTTCTTGAATCGAGAATGGTTGCAAATCACCCTTAATCACATGTTCAATGCCGTCTCGTTGATACTTAACGCATTGGTGCAGGGTAGATGGAACCATTCTATATTCGTGAATCCAAGGTCTACCTAGAAGTGCGTTAAAGGACGTAGTCGAATCAATTATATGAAATTTAGCTTCAGTTTTTAAACCTCCTATTTCCAGGAGTAGAGTGATTGAACCTAAAGCTCTCTCGCCCTTCTCGTTGAACCCACGAAGCACCAACCTGTCGGTTGAAAGCTTGCTAGTATCAACTCTGAGATAAGCAAGAGTCTTTATGTTCATCACGTTGACCGATGCACCCGGATCAACAAGGACTCTTGATAACTTGAAGTTTCCCACATCTACAGTGATGTAGAGGGGACGATTGTGGTCAGCAGTTCCCAAGAGTAAATCTTCGTCTGAAAAGGTAACCCCAGGGACCTCTTTGAAGTAGAGAGCCTCACCTTCTGAAGTTGCAGCCAACTGTGTTAAGCAAATCTCGGGATCGAGAAGTGCTTTAATTAGAGACTCCCTCATTTCTTTGGAAAGAAGGAGGGCGTCATAAATACTTAATTTTGCTGGCAACTTCCTAAGGTGGGCTAGAACATTGTAATCAACCTTAGGAACGACAGACTCGAAACCCGGAGGAATTAGAGGGAATTCTGGTTGTTGAGGGGAATCCGGACTTAGATTTTCGAATGAGGATTGCTTGCCTTTGTCCTGAGGGGGCAACCTAGGGGTAAGACTTTACCGCCACGGAGTTGCACCTGCTCGACGTCTTCGGGCGGGCAAACTAGGGCAGTGTCTACACACACCATAGGTGTTGGATCATCATTTTCTGAAAGCGAGTCAGAATCTGAAAGTTCTATCAAGATAGGATTTCCTTGGAAATTGATCTGAGGGAAATCACTTTCTGATAAAGCTTCACATTCGACCTCTTCTTGAATAGTCGATTCAGTGAGGTTGGTTTGATTAACCTCAATATTTATTTCATTAGGAGTTTGATTCAAAACAGGAGAGTCATCAATTTGCATTTGAGATTCATGGTTAATCATCAAGACAGAAGTAGAAGGACGTTTTTTATTCATCTTTTGACCCTTCGCCTTTGATGGGGCAAAGTAAAAGTCAGATAACAAAAGAGGGGAAAGGGTTTTAACACCACCATCCGCCATTCTAATACATCTCTCATCTACACACTTCCTCTCTACAAAATCAAATTTCTCTTCTTTTACATTTTTCTCAGTAGTTCCTAAGACTACTGGAGAGGGAAGTGGCTCAACATCCTTCTGCAAAGCATCCAGGTCAACTTTCCACACCGGGGCCTGGGCTATCATAGTCAGCTGTTGAGAAAGACGAAAAGACTTGTTAATCAACTTTTTAAGTGCCCGGGACAAAGCAATGTCCCAACCATCTTCAACAAAACAAGAAGAGTTAAGAGGATTACCTGAAATGGTCTTAATTGAAGCCTTTTCTGGATCAACCAAGTATTCTTTAGGTATTATGATGTTACCTTGGGTGTAGTTCCTCTCAAGCCAGTCTTTGAACACAACGCAGTCCTCAAGAGGGTGACTAAGCATCCTGTGGTACGGGCAATACTTGGGATCATCTTTCTTGCTCTCATCCTCAGGCCTCCTAGCCTCTGGCAACTGAAAATCTGGTTTCTTTAACAGACTTCTGAAGATCTTCTTAACTGACTCCCTTTTAAATGGATAAGGCTTTGCCAATCTCTCTCTAAAAGGGATGAAGGAGGGATCTCTAGTATGTTGAGGAACTATCTGAAAGGGCTGCTTCTGAGGCGGCTGTGGTGGAAGTGGAGCGCTAGGCTAACTAATCACTGGCCTCTTTCCTTTATCTACTGGTGAGACCACAGCTTTCTTTTCAAATGTTTTCACCAATTTTGGACCCTTCCTTTCTTCAGACTGCTCTTGTAAGAATGGCATCCTAGGAGCCTCTTCCTGCAAATTGCTAGCCTTATTAAGAAGTTTCTCAAAAGTTTTAATAGTGAAACCCTTCAGGAGAAAAGCAACAAGACCATGGATATTCTTCAACAGAATCTCCACAGCATGTTGTTCTTGCAACTGGGGTTCACACTTCATCGAGAGGTTTCGCCACCTCAAGATGTACTCAACTAGAGACTCTCCCAGCTTTTGCTTTTCAACCACGAGATCGCCCACAGTGGTGCATTGTTGCGCTCCAGAAAATCTCTTAAGAAAGAGGTTTTCTAGGTCGCTAAAGGTTCTTACTGAACCGTTGGGCAGATCGGCGTACCATTCAAAAGCAATGCCGGATAGACTACTTACAAATTGGCAAAATAGTAGAGCATCTGACCCTCCTGCATTGCAACAGCTTGCTCGGAAGTGGGCCAGATGCTGTCTCGGATTTTCGATTCCAGTGAAAACTTTAAAAGTTGGTGGCACAAAGCCCTTTGGGTAAGGAACTAAGTCATATTCTTCGGGGTAGGGTCTACCCTTTGAAATAGACACAGTTCCTTGAGCATGGGCTAAGGTCTCCCTTACCTGGTCCTCAATTAACTGCTTGATATCTTTCTGAGGTGGGATCGGAGGAATGGTGGAAACTGCAGGGTGAACTGGAGGTGTCTCTACTGGACAAGGAAAGGTCACAGGTGGTGACTCGGGAGGTCTGGAACTAAATTCTGCCCTTTTGGCCTTTTCTGTGAGCTCTCGAGCTGACTGGTGGATCATAAAAGACTCTTGCTGTGATTTGTCCAACTTCTCTTGCATTTCTCTAACTTGTGACATCATGCTAGCAAGCTGAGTCTCCAAGTTTTTTATGTGTTCTTCATCTCTGTCTTTCACAGACTCATCTGACTCTGACTCAACAGCATGTGGATCATCCTCTTTAGCAAATCGACGCCTTGCTGGGCTCAGCTTCTTTATTAGATCCTCTAGTTTCAACCACATGAATGCCCCCAACATAATCATCTTCATCTCCAAGGAGATCATCCATATCGGGGTCAAAAGAAGCCATCCCTTCTTTGTTCAACAAAATGTTTCTTATTTCTTGGACTACCTCCTCGACCGGTCTATCCCCAATTGATTTAGGGTCAAGGGGTAAGTATCCTTTATACTCAGCCATATCAAACAACTCTTCAGAATCCATAAGGGCAATAATTTCTGTAAGTTTTGGATTAGGATCTGGTTGAGACTTTGTATCCGGCTCATCTTTCATTTTTAAATCCTGGTCAATTCTCTCCTCTTCGACTATTCCAAAGCTGGTAGTCAGAAGAGTGGCATCCTCTACAGGAAGAGGGACATATTCCTCAGGAGAAGTAGGAGCTTGTAAAGTGATAGTTCCCACATCTGGTAAGGTAAGGTCCTCAGACACCTGACTAAGGGGCCTAGGAATGACACTCGAACTTTGGGGATCATCAACTGGGGTAGCAGGAACGGTGACTATTGGATCCGGAGTCAGACTGGCTGTGGCAGGACTGTCAACTATAACAACTGGAGTACTAGCCTGAACATCCATCAATTCAACTGAACTCGGAGTAGGGTTGGCTGAAACTCGTTGGAGCTGCATAATGAACTTAGAAGTTCTAGGAGGTGGTGGCAGATTCTCCAACTTAGTTCTCTTTGGCACATATTTCCTTTCAGGAGATTTAGGTCTTTTTCCTTTAAGGTCCACAGACTTTTGAACTTCAACCCCCTTTGATTTAACAATCACAGAGGCCAATCTTACAGGTTTATGTGGGGGTACCGGGGGTCTACCAGTAGAGTGGCGGCCTCTCTCGGACCCAGTCAACACAATACCCTCTGTTTGAGAGGACAGAGGGCGTGGCACCCAGTGATATCCATCAACCAGTACTGAAGTAGCGGGCTGTCTAACATACTTCTTATTTTTTCTAACGAATTGAGGGGTTAAATTCTTTGCTTCAGATACTTCTTCCTTCAACACTTCTTTTTGGAAGCGATGTGAGATCACTCCCTTCAATTGTTTCACATATTCTTCTTTAGTCTGCCCAGTCTGTGCAGCGCAGGTATGAATTATATTTCTCAAAGTCCTTGTCTTTTGGAGATGTCTTTCTTTCTGAGTTTTCTTGGTCGAGTAGTCGACCGGGCATGGTGGAGAACGGGCTATCCTAGCTATCCTCTCCTCCCCTTGAGCTGAAGCCAGGGGGTAAAAGCGACTTCCCTTTAGGAGGGGAGAGGAAGCAGGAATAGGTAGCTCCTCAACAGCCTCAGGTTCTACTTGAGCCAAGGTCTTAAAGGGTAGAACTCTCTTAGCCTTAGAGATTTTCTTTCTAAGTCTCCTCAAATAGTTCTTCTTCTGATTCTTAGTGGTGAATCTAAGTCCAGAACTAGACCCTTCTTCAAAAACAGACTTAATTTCAGTGGGAGGCTCTACAACTGATTCAGACTGTTTCTGATCATCACTGACTACTGGCAAGGTGGGTGCAGATCCCACAATTAACTCAACTACTAGGGGAGTTTCCTTACTGGCATCCAAGCTAACAATCTGGTGTCCATCCATAGAGAGCTCTAGAGTACTAAATCCCATTCCAAAAATAACAGTGCTCCCTTGGTCATTAACAGTCGAAGACAACTCTCGGTCAAAGGAGAAAATCAGTTGGCCAGCCATTTGAAATTTTCTGAAAGTTAAAGAAAATGATTGAAATTAGATCTTTTTGAAAAGAGTGGTAAAAAGGTATTTTATTGTTATTATTTTTTGAAAGTATGACATATGTTGGCCCACGAGGAAATCGTATGGGGTAACACATGACAACTTAGAGTTTAAGAAATTTTTTGAGGAAATTTTGAGAATTTGAAAGGGGTTTTCTTACAGGTTCTAAAACACAACGGACAGAGTTTCCCCTTGCCCGAAGGCTTATGGAATTGTGAGAAAGCCCAAGTAAAAAGGAATAGTTTAACCCTCCCCACCCTTAGAAGTCAAAGGGGAAATGAGGGGGTTAAAACTAAAAAGGTTTGGAATGAAATCAAAAATTTTGAATTCTTTTCAATTTTAAGGATTTATATGTTGAACGAGAAATTTATCGACCATAAATCCATAAAATTAAAAAGGATATCCAGAGATCTGATTTGACACTGTCGCCTCACAGGCTATGCTGGGGCAGAAGGTCAAAATCAGAACAAAAATCTAAATAAAGCCAAATTTAGAGGTGGAACCTCTCTTTTAATATTTTGTTATTATTTTAGATGTTGGCCACACTCACCCAAGGAAGAAATGAGCAAAGGGACCAACGGAAGAAATGATAGTTAAAACTACCGATGGAACAAAATTTTGCCATTATTAAAGATGGAGAGAGAGATTTGTCCCACCGGGCGTGCCATTTTTTGTTGGTGGAATTTTGGAAAATGTGTTTTGAAAAATATTAGTTTTCTTTGGGGATTTTAAGATTAAGGTTAAGTTCTAATTCTAAGGTCGAATCGACTCGTTAGAAAGAGTATATCACCCCGGAGGACGAAAATAAACTTTCATAACGGTGTTCAGACTTAGAATTATGTAAACTCATCTTGAATACTATGATCGGGTTATAAGAAGAACTTTATATGGCCCCGAGGGGACAAAATATAGTTCAACTAAGTACCCGATTACAATATTCAAGAGACATGATCATCGCATTCGCATCCAAAGCCTTATCGAAGAAGGATGTATCTCCCCAAAGGGAAGTGACACCATTCTACAATAATTCTTCTAATGCGACCATGATGATCATTATTTAACTTTTCCCAAAGAAATCTAATGAAGTTTTAGAAATTGAGTTTTCTTTAAAACCAGGTGTGTGTGGGGTTCCAAATCTCCTACGAGCGCAAGCCCTCATAGTTAATTACATCGTAGGGAGATAAAATCTCCTACGAACACTCTCGATTGAAATAATGGCAGAATTTTGTTTAGAATTTCTAGGAGTGATATCAAAGTATGAATAGAATTATTGGAAAATCAAAAGGGAATGGATCAAAATTGAACAGTTATTAACGGAGTTAAAGGATGAGAGGTAGGGGACACCTTGAAATTCCAGAACCATCCGGAAGTGTCCCAACTTAATCTAAGTGTTGGGCTTTATGTTTTGGACTTGAAATGATATTTAATTAGAGTTGAGCATTTTATTAGAAATTTGGGATTAGATTCCCGAAGTTTGGGGTCTTATAATCAAAGATCTGCCCCGGATCCTAAATCTATTTTGGACACTGGACCACAGTCGTCCGATCCTAACTAATGCAGTGCAAGGTCTGGACTTACCCCGGCCTGGATTGGGGAGCCAGCTAACCACCTAATCGATTTAAAAGAGATGAGTCCGGTCTTTTATGAAAGAGTGGTAGGGACGTTATATTTAAGGTTTTGGAAAGTTGGGGCCGACATCTAGAGATTTTCCTATTTGGCCCCTTTGACTTATGTTGGGTGCTAAAATGTAAGGACTATGAAATTAAAATTTAGACTCTTTAATTTGTATCTAATGCAATGCATGCTGGTTAACAACCTCAAATCAAATATGCTTAAAATTTTTAAAAATAGGCTTATAAAATAATTTTTTAGAAGACTGGACTTCCCCAGGTCCGGCACCTCGTCCTCATAGGTCAGACTATCCGGACTCTACCCGCAGGCGGGGAAGGGTCTAAAACAAGGAAAGAAGAATGCAAAAATATGCATGCGACCCCGGGGTCGATCCCCGGCTAATTCCCTAGATTCGTTATCTTTCTATGTTATTTAGACTCACTAAAATTTTAGACTTTTAAAATTATGAGTAGAAAAATTTCACACCCTCACGAGTCTCACGTATCCAGGCGAAAACAAAGAGCGGCATGCAATCGCCAAAAAACTAGTAAAAACAAGTAATCCTAAAGGCAATCAAATCATATCAAATACAAATTAATTAATAAATGTCCATAGGCAGAATTGCCTTGCTTATTACAAACCAGAATATTACAGAAAGTAAAGTGGCCAGGCACCACTGACAACAACCCGGATTCTAAACCTAGTAATGACGCAAGTTATTTTGAGTGGGATACTCTCAATCTTCAAATCTTTAATTTCATTCTTCTTTGGACTCCTTTTCTTCAATCTTCTTGGAATCTTCGTAGCAGATTACCCAAATGGATAAGAGGGCACTTCCCTCTAAAGGGGAAGGCCACTCTTTCCTCTTTGGGTAAGGAAGAGGTATGATCCAAATTTGGATTTCCAAATGGAAAAGGAGTGTTCCCTAAAGGGGTATCCTTTCCTCTTTGGAATCCAAGCTTTGGATCTATGTATCCCAACTCAAAATAAACTTTCACAACACTTGACACTTGCACAAATTACATTGGTATCAAAATAAAAATCTAGACTCACCTGCAGGGTTATCCTAAGCAATTAATATATAAAAAGCAGTTATTCCCAAGCAGTTGTATATGAGCAGAAAAGAAAGTAAACACACTGGCCACGCTCTTTTTATGATTTGGGGACTTTAGCAGCTGAAACACCTGTGCAAAGAGTTTATAATATTTATGCATTTTTTTAATTTGCCCCCTTTTTATATTGCCCTGCATGAGCGTGGCCACCTGCAGAAAACTGTGTCAACATCCAGATCGTACCTAACCTAAGGGTAATCTAGTCGCCAAACACATCAATCCATCCACAGAGTACAGAAAAAGTAAGCAGACACAGCAAAGCAATTTCATCCACAACATGTAGTGAAAACTATGAAAAACCTGGCACACAGCAGTAAAATAAACACCGGCCTATCCTAGATCTAGAGTTGGTTGTCCTAGCACATCATCTAAAGTGTGTGAAAAAGGTCGTGTGGCTGGGATAGATCCTAAAGTAGGTGATTAGTTAAAGTTGTCTAAAAGTTTGGATTTGTTAAGGCTTAGAAGGGGGGTTTAGATTAAAATTTAAATATTAATGAATTAAGAATTTTAATTAGAAATACTTTTAGAAGTTAATTGATTGCTACCTTTGTTTCACACCGAGGCCGTGAAGTTTATTTCACCTTCCTTGGGGCTAAGCTAATAGCCTCGTAGGCCTGGGTTACCTAGTAGCAATCGGGGTTAATTAAATTATTTAAATTGGTTAGAATTAAAAAAGGTGGATTAAAGAAATGAGTTAATTACTGATTTTAAAAGCTTGATTAATTTAAGTTTGCCATTAATTGATTCGTGGCGTTGTGCCACCAGGCTCGAGGAACCAGCCTCCTTAGGACACTTAGCCCCGCAGCCCGGAGTAGTCCAGCCGATAAACCAAATTAATGTAATTGAATTAGAGATTTTTAAAATGTTAAATAATTAAAAATTAATCGATTTTAAGGTTTGACACCCTTTAGAATTCATTCGTGGCGTTGTGCCACCAGGCTCGAGGAACCAGCCTCCTTAGGACACTTAGCCCCACAGCCCGGAGTAGTCCAGCCAATAAACTTCAACTTTAGGGTGGTTGTTGTGTTTTAAAGGATTTGTTAAGTGTATTAAGCATTAAACCAATATTTTCTGAGTTTTAGAATAATTTTGAATTTTATGAATTTTTTAGAATATTTTAATGAATTAATTAAGGGGTTGAAAGTTGAATTTTTGATTAAGCCCAAATTCTGGAATGTTTGTATTTTATTAAAATACTAGACCTAATTATGAGTTGTTAGAAAGTTGGTACACTCAATTTGGAATTTTCTATCAAAAGTTATGATTTTTAGAAGTTTTAACCCGGTTTTGACCTAAGGTTGACCAAAATGTTGACTTTTTGACTTTGACCATATTTTGGGGATTTGACATTTTTGGAAAATACTAGATTTTAATTAGATTCATTATCCACTGAGTTTGACTGATTTGGAATTTTCTATAATTAATGGTGAATTTTAAAAGTTTGGATATTTATGATAATTTTTAATTATTTCAATTAAAGGCTATTCTAGTGATTTGGGCCTAAATGGATCTCAAACTCCTTGAAATCTCTCCCAAAGATCAGAGGTGATCTAAGGGGAGATTACCAAGCATTAAATTAATTCTTGGGATTTTTAATGATTATTAATTAATTAATATTAATTAAACATTAAATTTTACTTAAAATTAAATTAAGGCTTAATTTGATGTCCAATCAAGGGGCTTTTAATTCTCACGGGTTAAGGGTTCAACACTGATTAATTTGAAGTATTAAACTTAAATTTTGGATTTAAAATGGATTTATTGGGATTTAATTAAGGCTAAGGGGCAATTCTAGCAAGGGCAAGCTATGGCTCCTAATTGGTGAACCAAATGGACTCCAAATCTGATGAAATTTGGACCATGGGGTCACCTGATCCCAAGGCCTAAACAAACTAAATTTGGACTCAATTGGAATACTCTAAGGTGGCTAACTAAGCCACCTAAGGTGAGCTCTAAGTCACCTTCAAAAAATCCTAGGGAGCTATCCTAAGGTTGGATTGGGGCAAAGTCAGTGGCCCTAAACTCCGTATTTTAAACATAATCAACACACAAAAAACCAGATCCTAATTCTCATTGGATAGGCTTAAATCCCAATTTGAATTTAAGGGTCAACCCATGACCCTTAAACTCAAAATTGGGGGAAAGTGCCCTTAGACCTTTAAAACAGGGGAGAAAAAATTTGGACATGTCAAAGACATGCCCAAATTCAATCTCCCAAAGTTCCATGCCCTGGAGACTTAACTACAAACAATAATTGCATAAATTGAAATAATACCATTAATGAAATTAAGCTTAACACACATGCAATTAGGGCCTGGAACCATAGGGCTTTTGAAGGTCTCTCTGAGACCTTTCCAATGAGCCTAAGAACACCTAATTTGGTCAAGTGTGCAGGGAGATATGGATTTTTGAAGTTCCCTTGATTTTCTGGAATTATTAATCCAGCCATTACACAGTCAGCCACTCTTTACACGCGGCGCGTCCCGATTGGCTGGGCAATCATTGGCGCTGACTGGGTAACGGTCGGATTAATCGTAGCCGTCGGATGCGGGATCAGACGGCTAGGATTCAAGGCGCTCCGGAACCACGGGATTTAATCTGAGCCGTTGATCGGAATCAACGGCTGAGATTTCGTCTTCAACCTCCGCTCATATCCGAGGCCGTGAACCTTCTCCGGCGTGATCCGGTTGATCCCGCCGGCGAACTTCGACAAAATTTCACAGGGAGGATCAGGGGGGTGGAAACCTTCAATCCAACGGTGGAAATCCGTTGGGGTGAAGGTTTCCTTCACACTTGACCGGACTACCTAGCTAGGGAGCTCGGGATGAAGGAATTACCGCAGAGAAAGTCTCAACGAATGAGCTTCTCTATCTGGAAGCTTCAGGAGACGAAGGCGAGCAGGTTTCCTTCAGAGGCCGCGACTGGAGGACGGCTGGAGGTATAACTTCGAGCGGGACGCCGAAGCCTTTCGCCGGAGTTCGCTCGAAGCGATGGAAGGGACGGTCTGGGAGCTCGAAGGAAGGTGCTGGGAGATCGAGGGAGCTCTGGGGAACCGTTTTCAAACTCTGGGATCGTCTGGCGAGCCTTGGGGAGCACCACCCTATTCAGCCTCCTCCCGCGAGCTCGGACGGCCAGGATTGAATCGAAGGAGGTCTCGGATTGATGCCAAATGGAAAGGGGCACCATTCCAGAGAGCTCGTGAGCCTCAAGCCGGCGAGCCACAGCCTTTGGAAGGCTTTCGATCATGACCGGCCTGGGGGGACCACCGGAACTTGCTCTCCATTGGTTCCGACCGCCGCCGGCCATGGTCTGGGTCGGATTGACCAGGGAAGGCCGATGGGGACATGCTGGAGCTAAATGTGGAGCCAATTTGGCCTGGGGAAGCTGGGATCGATCCGGTGGCTCGGTTTGGCCCAAACCTGCTTGGTTTGAGTCGGATTGAGCTCGATCCAGGTCAGGCCAGACCCTGGGCTAGATATGGGAGGCAGGTCTGGGTCTGGTGCACCCAATGCAAGTGGCAATTGGGTTGAATTCGATCTGGATTAAAAGATGGCTCGGGTTGATCCAAACCTGCTCGGTTCGGGTCGATTTGGGCTCAACCCAGGTCAGGCCAGACCCTGGGCTTGAGGTGGGAAGTGGGTCTGGGTCTGGTGCACCCAATGCAAGCGGCAATTGGGTCTAATTTGATCTGGACAGGGAGATGGCTCAATCCCAAGTGTTTTTGGGCACTTTGGGCTAGCCTAACTCTTGACCCAAGCTAGCCCAAGGCATGGGCTGGTTGGAGAAGGTGCATTGAACCTAGGGCCACCTATGGGAGGTGTTGGTCAAGCTCAATTGGGCTTAGGTTGAGATTTAGCTCAATCCCAAGTGTTTTTGGGCACTTTGGGCTAGCCTAACTCTTGACCCAAGCTAGCCCAAGGCATGGGCTAATCAAGGAAGGTGTGTTGGGTCCATAGGAACCCAATGGCACCCTGATTTGGATTCAATTTGGTTAAGATCAAAAGATGGCTCAAGGGAGGCCTCTTCTTGGTCACTTGGGTCAAGCCATATGACCAACCCAAGTGAGCCCAAGGCTTGGGTCACCAAGAGGGGTCTCTTGGGTACCCAAGGGGTCATCCCATACATTCAAAGAACTTGGAATGGACTTGATTCAAAAATTTGAAAGAGGAAGGGTGTATGGGTCCATGGGTCAAACTTGGTTGACTTGGTCAACCAAGTTGACCCAAGGTTTGGGTTTGAGTTCAACAAGTTGAGTTTAACATTTGAAATTCATTGGAAGTGGTTTCAAAGGGTTTGGAATTGATTTGAATTGAAATGGGCATTTGAAATCCTATAAGGGTATTTTGGTCAATTTTGACCTATTGGTCAACTAGGGTCAAAAATGGTTCTGAAAAATGCAGTTTACTGCTCAATGGGTTAAAATCAAGAGTCTGGAAGTGATTGGAGACTTTGATGAGGATTCCAGGGTCAAGATCTCAAAGGGGTTAGGTTCAGTGGCATAGGCTGTAAATATTTGAAGGTTTTACAGCCTTTGAATTTTAATTCAGATTCTGGGGTTAGAGACCTCAGAATGAGCTCAAAGTTGGAGGGTAACCTCTAGAGACATGTCTTATCACTTTGCAAGTGATAGACCCTGAATCAGAGGCCATTTGAATGGGTTTTGAAATGTTTGAAAAATCTCTGAAAAGGGTGTTTAGGACAGGGCCTCTAGAGTTTGGATTTGAGTTTGAATTCTGGGTTTGGATTGGATTTCAAGTTTGAATGATTAATATTGAAGTATCCAAATCATCTACAATCATGTGGTGATTGTTAATGAATGGATAAGGTCACAACTAGATTGAAGTTTGGATCAAAGTCTAGATTGAAGTTTGGATTGTCGAATTGATTGGATCAAAGTTTGGATATGTTTGAAATTTGAATTAATTTGGATTTGAATTGGATGGAGTTTGAGATTCAAATTGATCATAGGTAGGAATCAAATTGAAATTGGAGTGGATCAAATATAGGAATTGATTTAAAATTGAGGTTGATCAAGGGTGGAGATTGATTTGAAGTTGGAGTGGTCTTAAGATCTAGAGGAGTTCTAAGATCTAGGATTTAAGGGAATCCTAGGCTCTAGAGTAGGCTCTAAGGTCTGGCTCTAGGAAAGAATCCTAAGGTCTAGAGTGGATCCTAGGATCTAAGATTAAATCTGGATTCTGGATGGGTCTTAGTGACCTCATACAAAAATGAGGTCAACAATATTATTAGTAGAATTCAAGTTGGATGGTTGAAGTGGAGGAATGCATTGGGCTTGTTGTGTGATAAAAAATTCTCTCTCAAACTTAAAAGAAAATTATATATGATGGTAGTGAGACCTACATTGCTTAATGGTGCAAAATGTTGGCTATTAAAAGAGAAGCATAATATTATGTTAAGTGTTGTAGAGATGAGGATGCTCAGGTGGATGAGTAGCTTTAATCTTAGAGATAGGATACGAAATGAGCATATATATGGAAAGGTTGGAGTGGCTCTGAAGGAAGATAAGATTGGATAGAGTCGCCTTAGATGGTTTGGTCAAATAAAATGACGGTCTTCCGATGACCCAATTAGGAAAGTAGATGTAATAGATTTGATTTATGTTAAGAAAGATAGAGGTTGGCCTAAAAGTACTTTGCTAGAAAATATTAAAAATGACATTTCTTTATTAGATTTATATGCGAATTTGGCTCTTAACAGAACACAATGAAGAAAATGATTCATGTAGCTGACCCCACATGGAGGGATAAAGGCTTTTTGTTGTTGTTGTAATTATTAACACATTTGGTAAGACCCACTCAGTCACTTTACAATGAAAACTAACTAGACCCATGTACTATACTACAATTAACTTGGATTGACCCCTTGTTTCTTTAAATATTTAGAAAAATTTTTGATGGCATCTAATAAAATTTATTAATATCAAAAAATTATTGAGCCACACTTGACTCGTGAGCTCTTGAGATAAACACTTTGCACTCACTTCACTTATTGTACCTTTAAGGCAAGTCATTTTCCAAGGCAACACTTTGATAATAGTGCCAAATTAAAAGGCGTGTGATTTTATGCCTAGCTAGTCTCTCCCTATGCACTTAAACGAGCATCTGATTCACCTTTTAAGAACATTTTTGGTCTGGCTGAATGATTGTAATCATTGGTCTGCTTTTATGTTCTTTTGCACCTATTCAAATGAGTTTTCTGCTAAGCACAAATTAAATGCAAGAATTATCTGGACAGATGCTAGGAGCACGCAACATTATTGGGGAAATTTGTAAGCACAACAATTTTCACACGTACTTGTAGCCAAATATTCTAATCTAACTTTAGACTTGTTGCATCTTTGAAAATGTTTGCCCATCATAA
The DNA here is from genome assembly GCA_016618105.1 of Dendrobium huoshanense. NCBI lineage: Eukaryota > Viridiplantae > Streptophyta > Magnoliopsida > Asparagales > Orchidaceae > Dendrobium > Dendrobium huoshanense. The sequence goes on from CM028342.1 coordinate 39,857,583, forward strand.
ACCCATTGTTATTCAGTATTTTTAAATATTTATAGCCTCCTTGATTGTGATAATGTATGGTAGAGAGCATAAATTCTTACCTAGTTGTTCAAAAGTGTTGTGGAGTAGCTGACAAATGCCTAGTTGACGATTTTTAATTTTTTTTTGTTGGTACATTTAATCTGTTAATAGTGTTCATGTTGATTATAAAAAGGACAATTAAATACTTTAATGTGCTTGTTTTGAATTTATTCCATGTTAAATGTTATCTTGGCATATTGGTTGTAATATTTAAAGCTGATACTATACTTTTACATAGTGATATGCTTGAAGGATTTGACTATACTCATCTTTTTCTGAAACACTATTGTGGTAATACATTCTTGGATGTTTTTTTATCTTTATTAATCATATGTATTGTTCTTCTCAGAAAATTTAAAAGGATAAATCTCTGGAATGATGCTGGACTGGAGTTTTCTACTATGGAGGATGTTGCTCCCCTCTATTGTCCCCAATTATAAGGGTGAAATGTATTTAATTTTTCTTCCTGTTTCTGTCATATTTTTCAAATAAGAATAGGAGGCTTTATTTCACTGTTTGTATAGTTCATTTATGTTCTCTTATAATGGAATTTTTTTTCCAAATTTCTAAAGTTTATTTTCTCCTTGCAGTTTTTTTGAAGGGTTTGCTAACGACTATGCTATTTTTATTATTTCCCCTTCTAAACTTTCCCCATGGGGTTTTATGCTAGTCTAATTTGAATTACTTTAGAATATTTTCTAGATCTGTTTAAGTTTTTATTATTATTATAAAAATATATTGTGGTATTTTCTTTATAAATTTTAGGACTTAAATTTATGATGACGATAATATTGAATAATAGCATTTAATTGACAATTTAAATAATCATCATCATGAAAATAGCTCAAATAGTTTATATTTTCAATTACATAAATCATAAAGATTTTAAGTTGAACAATAAGTCAATAAGTGCCTTTTTCATCTTAACCTCCATTATTTTTATTATCAAAATTTGTTAAAAAAAAACATACCGACTTATCATTACTAATCATTTTTTTTATTACTTTTAAAAATCATATGTTTTTAATTTTTTAATAATAAAATTATTTGCTTAAATGTTATCTTATTATTTTTAATTAGATTTGATTCAAGCTCTTAAAATTTAATTATGATTTTAATCTAAAAAATAACAAATCGAGTTTTAAAAAAATTTGAAAATAAATGAATGAATTTAAACAACGTATATTAAAACCTAAATTTTCTTTCTATCACAAGTCTTGAAGGAATTTCAATGAATAAAAATATCTAAGTTTTTATAAATTGGAAGAGAACTTTCTTGTCATAGTTTGAAATTTCCCAACGGTCAATTCATAATGATAAAAAAATGAAAATATTTATAGGAGAAAAATTCGTGAAGAAAACAACGTGCGGGATTAATATTTTCTCTATATGAAGATTAATTAAATTATTTCTTCCTCAAATAGTCAATCAAAGAATATGGAATATAAAATATCAATGGATAAATGAAATTTTAGTTAAGATGTCAAACTGATTCTGTTAAGAAGAAATTAATCTGCATTCTATTAGGCAAAACAATGGAAACTTTCTCGGTAAAAAAAAAATGAAAGCGATGAACGCTGATGTATGCATCACAAATAGAAAAAACCTATAAGTTTTATAATCAAATATTGGAAAAATTAGAGGGATCAATGACAGTTACATTATGAATTGAATGTTCCAACTTTATTGCCATATTTGTACTTGAAATTTCAAAAAATATATATAGAATAATGTTGCAAACTTTTAAGGAAAAAAAATCAAATTCGAGCCACCAAAGTCTCCAAGGATCTTTGTATGGTGGTACATAATTCTCTGTGGGTGGAAATAGGTGAAAAGAAGCAATTGCTTCCTTCAAGATTGATCCCAACTACATGCAACATATTTAATTTAAGATAGAAGCGCAGAAAATAACTACAAGATATCTGACAATATGCTTGCAAAATAACTACTCATCTTAAAATAACCTCATGCACTCCTTATATATATATTTTTCTTTTTTTGACCAATTTTATGATAAAAAAATCAAATAATGATGCACAACATTTATAAATTTAATTTAGGTTGATTTGCATATCATATATTCATAAAGTGCTTCTTCATGCCCTCTTTAGAGCAGCAAAGAAAAAAGTGAAGAAGTTAATAAACTTGTCATCAAAGCCCTACATGAAGTCCTGGTTGGATACCCATGCTTTACTCGAACGGGCTTCGCCCACCCATGACCAACCATGGTGACTTTTGGGATGTTGTACCCACCTATACCCACCCACTTTCCATGTTTTTTGAATGAAATCTGCAATGGATTAGTGGCCTTAAGGCTTGTTTCTCTTTGCTCTGATTGTAAACTTTCAAGTCGCATATCAGAATCTAATGTAGTCACAGCGTGATTTAAGTGCTGCACACTATATAGTGAGGATTGCAATAATATAAGATATACGGTGATTATAAATGTAAATTGATTTATCCCCTGATGTTGAGTACCCACCCATACCCACCTACAAGGCCATGGACGTGCCCATACCCACCCATACCCATTGGGTATGGGTGGGTACATGGGTGGGTGTGGGTATGGGTACCCAATGCAAGGCTCTGCTTGTCATCCTCTACCAAACAATAAAAAATAATTTTTAAAACCAAGAAAAAGATAGTAATCTCCAGAGAGAAATGAACATCTGAAATATATCTTCTAAGAAAGATTGTGGATATCCTATACTCTACTTTCCATTCATTTTCATTAAGGAAAACATGAGGAAAATGATTTGTTACTTATTTTATGTTGCCTTCTATTCTCCTTTCTTCAAGATATCAACATTTTATTTTAAAGGAAGTGAAAAAAACAGGGACAAAAATGTATACAGATCAATGCATATTAGGGTTTTTTACATTGAAAATCATTCATTCTTTGGAGAGGAGAAATTTTGGGCAATGGTATCTTGATCAAAATTTTATTAGGTTATTTATGAGTGTAAAATAAGAATAGCTGAATAAATAAATGTCATACTCATTATAAAAAAAAAAAAAGATCAAGTAAAAAATATCTTGATCCAAATTTGGTTAGGTTATTTATGAGTATCAAATAAGAATTATTGACTAACTAAATATTAGACTCATTCCAACAAAATTAGACCGCATGTATTGGTCCAAATCATTTTGCAGATAAAAAACTATAAAATATGGTAGCAAACAAACTGACAAAATTAGGCAGAACGAAAAGTGAATAATTTAATATTGTAGTCTCCTACGTCAATAAGTGAAAATAACTCATTAATTTTGTTAGGAGATTTCGAACCACTTTTTATAGTACAATGCATGTTTATGCATCATGTTAAAAAAGTATGAGCTAAGAAGTATATCAAAAACAAGAGAAAAACAATAATATATCTTTCAAATAATCTTTTCATGCATTTCTACGAATACACTCTGCAAGCAGGCATAATATGGACATAATAATATGCAAAAATGTTAGTTGATCTATTGCATATGTATAATATAAATGTAAATTAACTAAATAAGTTTTATTTTCAAAGAGATATTGTATATGCTCATAATAGTCCTTCAATTACTAGTAAATGACAAATTTAATCCCATACTTTTATAATGCCCTAATTTAGTCTCCTAACTTTTAGAAAATGTCTCAATTTGATTCCAAGGACAAAAGTAATGATTAAAGTTAATCTCAACTGTTAAATATGAAGGCATTTTGGATAATAGGGTGTATGTGATATTATATTATTATTTTTATATGTTTTATCATTCATCATATTAAAATAAATACAGAAATCATCATGGAAATTAACTACGTTTTTTTTATTATTCATTTTTGTTATTTAGTTGATCAACTTCCATAATATAAAAAAATAATATAATTTTATATACACCATAATAACTTTCTTGTTTCTTTTAAGTGGACTAACTCATTTTTGTTGTAATATGCGCTCATGAGATCAAGTCACTGTCATTTGCAAGAAATATTTTAGATTTTTCAAGTTTTTAAGCTTAGTTATTTTGTCTAGAAGACTCTCATATGCATTCTCCTTTCTTATACAAAGTCTCTTATGAGAATGCTATCATTAACATATGCAATCATATTCATAAGAACTGATTTTCTTTCAGTTGATCTTTTGACACAAAGTATGATTAGTTGACATTGCATATTGATACACAATGCTTGTAGAAATAGAATAATACCTTGGTTGAAATTGAATTTCAGCAAAGTCCAAACAATAATTGAGAAGAACGATGCGAAAAACTAAAAGAAAACTATATGAAAATTATTTTTATGCAATCATTTAATAAATGCTAATATATTCATTTTTAATTTATATTCTATATATCTCAAAATGCATGAATTGAAAATTAGAATTTTATAAAAATAGTTCAAAAATTTTGAGTTGTGCAAAAAAGGGGTATAATTTTAAGGAGAAAATTTCATCTTACCTTCTAAAAAATTTGAGTTTTATATAAATGACTTGTGAAACTGTGGAATGTAGGAGCATGGTGACTCAAGAGTAGTTTTGAAGTGATTGGATGCAAAAGAGAGCATACTAATGATACTGGAGCTATTAGCATGTGTCTCAATAATGGAAATACTTATTCTATCAAACTAGAGGCTGTTTACAATCTTGAGCAGCAACAATACCTGTTTCTGGCTTATCCAAGATCATCATGTTGGCCAATATGTTTATGGATTCTATGAGATGTCAAAAAAAAAACTCTTTTGCCAGCCCGAGCCTTGTTTGGGCACCAATTTAATTAGCTGATTTGAGCTCTTCCTCAAACATTTTGGAGTGTATTAGAATTCTTACTTTTCATACAAATTATACATATATATATATATATATATATAATGTGTGTGTGTAAAAGACTTTTCTCCTTGTAGGAGTAGAATGACTTTTTACTCCCAATTTTTAGTAAACTTCACACTCAATATCACACATTATTTGTGAGCTAATATGTTTGACTTACATTTAGTCAAGTTTCATGAATTTTTTGAAAATATATTTATTAATCAAATATATAAGAAATTTCAATGATCATTATATTAATAGAAGCCATTTCAAAGTTTAATTTTATCCATGTATTTAACTAATTAAAGTTATCTTATACCATCAAGATAATCAACATACCATGTTGTTTATTCCAAGCCATTTGAAAATCTCTCCACTTTGAAATCACAATATGTTATTATACAATTGTTGACATCTATTACGGGCATTTTGTTGCATCCAATTGGTGATCAAATAATTGCATTTCATGGTCACAATATCAAAATCAAATTTGGTGGAGAATGATAATTGTCATCTTAGGAGAAGAAAGCTCCATCCCATATGTATATATATCAATGGATATTATACCATGTAACTATATGTTATGCATAAGAATATATGTTCTTTTCTTTTTTATTTTCGCTCTTTGCAAGTTTAGTTAAGTGACCTAATGGAATGCACGCCACCATATAACTTATTTATATGAAATATATTTTCTTGGTATTTTGATTTCTTATCTAATAGAAATGCATTGACTGTAACTTTGAACTGTGACTGTTTTATTTCATATTCAAAAGGTTCTCATTAGAGAGATAAATTCAATTCATGTGCAGTTGGGGTACTAGAATATACAAGTAGCCATCTAAATTGAACACAAGTAGCTAAAATTTAAAGATAGATATGTACAATCTCTTCAAGATTTTTATGTTCCAGTACACTATGATCCTTGATATTTCGCGTCCATCTTTGATTTTCCTTTGCTTATGCTTATCTTAATCTATGATTTCCAATTAATTTTTCTCTTGTAATAGTTTGAGTAGTAAATGAGCCTTCCACACCTTATATTTGCATTACATGATGTAATACTTTAGAATTGACAACTTTGAACTTTCTTGTTATTCTCCTAGGTTTCCATAATATTTGTTGACTTCATTTCCCATGTTTTTTTATTCCCAATCATTATCCTTTGTTTTGTTCCCAACTTGTATGGCAAAATTATCTTTCCAAGGAATTTTAAATGTGCTTTTCTTCTCTTTTTGGAGGCTGCATCTTAAGTTTTATTCTTAGCAATTGTTATCGTTAACCCTTTTTTTACTAGATATTTTTCATTTTTAGCTAGAGAGACGTTGGATTAATTGTTGCAACTTCTATTTAAGTAAGAAATATATATATATATATATATATATATATATATATATATATATATATATATATATATATATATATATATATATATATATATATATATATATATATATATATATATATATATATATATATATATATATATATATATATATATATATATATATATATATATGAAACTCATAGTTTTATAGCAAAAAATCTAAGCACTATTTGTCTATCAAGGGTGGAATCAATGAAACCAAAGCGATATTCATCTGCTGCTCCTTTCTCATATAAGTTGGACTAATTAATTGTTTGATTCTAAGTTGCATTAGTTAATTGTTTTTACTCAAAGCTTTTTATTTGTTAAGCATAAGGGCTTAAGTTAATAATTAAATTTGTGGACTAACAATAACATTTTATCTAGCTAATGCACGACAACACATTGTAGCTGAGCGTGTTGACATGATTACTAACTTTTTTATCTCTATTTTGGTAACTTCAAAGTAACTATACAAACTCCATCTAGATGTTCTTCATTTTTTTCCAAAAATAATTTGCTACTTGGTTAGAGGATAGGACTTGAGTAGTGGTAATGTTGTCTCCATTGTGATTTGGATGTACAGGTTTGGGCCATGAAGGCAACCTTTCTACAAGTACAGGTGTAATTATGTTTCCATCAGCCCCCTCATAAATCCCATAATCGAGGAAGCTTTGTGCTTCGTATGTGCCTTAGTGCTTGAGTTTTACCTTATTGGCTGGATTGTGAGCATCAAAATGGTTTAGAAGTGCCCTTTAAAAGATATGTGCATCCTATGTACCCATTGTTGGATTGCATATTTACATTATAATACTGTGGTAAGAACTCAATATTTTACTGATTAAAAAATGTTTATTGAATCATGACATCAAGTGAATTTTTTAATCTATATAACATAAATACCTAATGTTGCAGATTGGTCCTCCTAATTTGTGCTATCTGAATTCAATTGATAAGAGTTCATTGAAAGCAAGGGATGTAGCAGATTCCATTTTATCTGACAAATCGACATTGATATTTAGTAGTTCCCATAATACACAATTGAACTTGCTTTCATCTTCTTAATGAATTTCTTTCCAATGTTTAGAAATGCATTGATGGCTAGTAAGTAAAAATTCTATTTTAAATGGGTAGAATTTTTCTTATTATGCTCTTAGCAGCACCCTTGTTTATCTACTGAGCATGTTCTTCCCCTAAGGTAGTACTTAAGCACCTAGTTCTTTATTTGTGTGCTTCTTCTAAGAGTCCTCTAATCATAAAATCCAAACTATATTGGAAAGCTCAGGATAAGATTTGCAAACTACACTTTCTTATTGATCTTGGATTAAAAAAAACTCAGTGACTTCTTCTCTAAAACAAACCTCAAATTATGATGAAACTTTCATAGCTCAATCCTATTGGGCAAACTTCATGTCAGCAAGATATTGGGGAAACACCCATTCAAATTCTGAAAACAAAAATTGGTTCTTCTATCGAGAATGATATGTGTAAGGTAAGATTCATCACTGAAGATAAAATCAAGGGTCTCATCTAAAATAAAAATGCCAGATTTGGTGGTTACCACTGGATGAGTGGAGGCCATATCAATAAACTATTGCCTACTCCCAACTCAGTGTTGCTCCATATTAAGGATTTTTTAACCAGTGCTGGTGTCTAGGATACTGAGTTCATGCACTACACATTCTTGTTGATAATGGCCCAACCCATCCTCTTTGATGCTTCTGAGGCAATTACCTTGCAGTTTAGACCCCACTTCTATTGGGAACTCTATCTTTAAGTCTGCTTCATTCATCTCTTCTTTGTAGCTTTACCTCACCTATTATTCTTCAATTGTGTAAGCTTTACTTACCTGGTAACTATTCATGCCGAAGCTCATCAATTATGTTATTCTCTTTGATGGTACGGTGCAGTACAACATAATTTCCTTATCATACAAATGTGTGGGGATTTCTATTCTATTTAGATCCTCAATTACCTTATAAACATCTATTCGCATGCTTAGCTTATTTGGCAACAGTTCACCATCATTATTAGTTTCTTCTCCTAACCACTTCATAATATTTTTAAAATCCTCACTATTTGGAAAAACTCCGAATCAAGGTATAATACCTAAAATTTCTAAAAAACTAAATTGAAAATTTCTTCTAAAAAAATTACCTCATTTTTGCAAATCCCAAAAATCATTCAAAACTATTTGTATAAAATTCTACATTTTATCTACACCATTTTAATATATAGTAGTATATCTAAATAATCAAGCATATTAGTATTTATAAATTAATTTAATTATCAAATAATTTCCCATAGGTTTTATTTAAATGTTACTGTAGCAAATCAATGAACTATAGCAAAATTAAAAAAAAAAAAAATTCTCTGACATACAAGGGTAACTTGATAAATTGATGGTGGTGATAATTTATAGAATATTTAATTACATAATTAATCCATTATATTGCTAATAAGCTATGCTTATTTTATCTTTTTGTTTCTTATTCATATCCATTATTGTCATTTCCATTTATAATTTGTAAGCAGTTGGAGGCAGAACTGGATAAGAACAGGGCTCACACACTCTTGGCACATGAAAATTAATAAGAAGGAAGAAGGAAAGCAAAAGAGGGAAGGAAGAAGAGGAGGAGAATAAAAGGAGAGAGGGAGGGGGGGGGGGGGGGGGGGGGGGGGTGGAGAAACAAAAAAATTAGAGGTTGAAATGTGGTGTGATAGAAATTGGTATTCGAGCAAGGTTTGAATTGTAAATTATAACAAAAGAGTGGTTGGATTTAGAAATAAAATAAGGAATGATATTTCTTTTAAATATGATTTCCACATAGCTATAGGTTGGTATGATTGGGATAGATAATTTAGTCGAGTTTAGAAGTGGCATAAGCCTAACATGATCATTTTTGATAAATTGTATGTATAAATAAGCTTGAAAAAATGCAAGGAAGATGAATGGTTGGTCATTTCGGCAAACCACAAAAATTTACATGCAATTGAAGATAGTTCAAATAGAAGTGTAATTCATAATATGTGAAATGAGGAGATGACATCCAAAGAGCTACATGATATCGTGAATCTAATTTCTCAAGTGGTTGATAAAATGATATCTATTTATATTCTTTGGATTAATATATTAGTAATGCGATGAAGTAGGTTAGCATTTCAGAATATTTCAGTCTTTCAAACCACCAACATTTAAGGGAGCAAATAATCCCACTGTTGCATAAGATTGATTGATGAAAAATCGGAAATTTTTATTTGGTATGATTTGTCTTAGCAACATAAGAGACTTGCGGCTATTGTGTTAGAAAGAGAAGGTGAGACAAAGTGGCAAGCACAACATCACGAGAAGTTTGGAATGATGCATTTTTTAATGATTGATTGTGAAGGTGTTCCAAGAAAGATTTATTTTACCATTAGTTACATTGACATTGGAAGTTAAAAGTTTCACCTTGACTCAAAGTTCAAAAATTATTAAGTAGTATAACAAAGAATTTATATCTCTATCCATATATGCTCCTTATTATTTTATTAGTATTAAAAGTGCCACAGATTTTTTAGAGGCCTTAGAGACCAGTTACGCTTAGTATTTAGTTGATTTGATATAAATTAATTCTCTTTTTTAGTAGAAAAAGCCAGAAGAGTTGAAAATAAGTTGAATTATTCAAAAAAGAATTGAGCAAAAAAGAAACTTTGATGAGGAAATAATTTCAAGAATTAAGTGTTTAAAGTTAATAGCAAACATAAGCAAATTCAATTTGAGAAGCCAGTATTTGAGTAGTGTGAAAAGTGACATTTTTATAGTATCTTTAGGTTCCATAAAGTGTTAAAGTTGTGGAGAATCTGGGTACCATAAAAGGAACTGTTCTTTAGAGAAAACAAATAGCAAGCCACAAAGTTACCAATGATAGGTTTAATAAAAGGAATTTCTGGAGAATAACAAATTAGGTAAGACCAAGTTTTATGAACTATTTGTTCATATGAAAGAAGAAACTTCAAATAACAACAATAGGTAGTCAATGAAAGAATGTTTTTATTATAACACCTCAAAGAGGCTAGAAAATCATACGAAGTGCTTATAGGATTGCTTGTGATCTCAATTCAAATTGATACAATTCTGTTTGATTTTGGTGCTTTTCATTTATTTATGAAGAATTGGCTTTAAGTCTATCAATTGAAGTTGTGTCTATAATATTTGAACTACCTATTATGATGTTGTTTGGAGATAATACACCAACAACAATAACAACAACATCAAATCTTTATCTCACTACTTGGGGTTGGATACATGAATCATTTTTCTCCATTGTGTCCTATTAAGAGTCAAAATCTCATTTAAATTTAATAAAAAAGGTCTTTTTAAATATTTTTTAGCCAAGTCCTTATAGGTTTAACTCTACCTTTCAGAACATTGGCCAAATCCAATAAATCTACTCTCCTGATAGGGTCATCATAAGGCCGACATTTGGAGATAGTATTCATGTAAATAGAAAATGCATTGTGGATATTAATGTTCATGGTTAACTAATAACATAGTTAATTTTAATGCCTATGACGTCTTTTAAGGTTTTTGGGAATTGACTATTTAGTAATATATTTGCTACTACTAAGTGTAAAAGAAAAGAGTATGATTTGATTTGCCTAACGAGAAGTCAATTTATTTTTCTTGTGATAAGACTGTGGTGTCATCGCCGATCAATAAATGGATGCAAAGAGCAGAGTTGGTATTTTCAATAAAAGTAGAAGTCAAAGATTCAAGAATTAAAGGATACTTCAGTTATGTGTAATGAATTTTAGAGGCAATTGGGAAGATCATATTTTAATTATTGAATTTATATAAAATAACAATTATTAATTCAATATTTAAATTGCATTCTATGAAGCCTTGTATGGTAAAAAATGCAAAATTCCATTAAACTGGTTTGAAATAGGAGAATGAAAATTGATGGTCTTTGAATTAGTCGATAAGGATATAAATAAATTAGGCTAATCAGAGATAGACTACAAGATACTTAGGATCATTAACAAAAATACTATGACCCTAAGCATAGAATGGTAGAAGTTGAAGTCAAAGATTTTATATTTTTGAAAGTAAAAAATATGATAGGTATTGCTAGATTTGGTTAAAGAGATAAATTAAGCCCTAAATTTATAGGACCATTTAGAATCATTGAACATAATGATATCATTGTTTACAAATTAGCACCGCTACCTAATATGTTTAATATTTGATGTTTTTCATGCATCAATGTTGATAAAATGGGTTACATATACACACAAAAAATAATACTTTATGAAATTGATGTACGTAAAGATCTAAAATATATTGAGGAACAAGAAAGAATATTGAAATTTGATGCTAAAAACCCGAGGAGCAAACAAATTCCTTGTGTTAAAGTGAAGTGGGGGTATGGATCTAAATAATAAGCAACTTGGAAAAATCAATAAGAAATGAGATAGAAATTTGTTGAATGATTATCAATGAAAAGAATTTCAAGGGTGAAGTATTATACGGAGGGGAGAGTTGTTATGCCTAAAATTTCAAAAATACAAATTAAAAATTTCTCCAAAAAAATTATACCTCATTTTTTGAACATCTTGAAAAATCATCAAAACTATTTCTATAAAATTTCAAATTTTATTTCAATTATTTTGATATATGAATGTATATATAAAAATAATAAGACATAGTAGTATTTATAAATTAATTTAGTTATTAGTCAATTTCTCTAAATTTTAATCTAAATGCAACTATCACAAGTTACCATACTGTACCAAAAATTGAGTTTTTTTTCCGAAATTACGATGAAGGGTAAATTGAAAATTTGATGGTGGTGATAACCTATAGTATAGTTAATTACATAACTAAGAAATTAGATTACTAAGAACTTAAGCTTATCTTATCCTATTTCTCCATATTATCAAATTAAATTCATGATATATTAAGGTGGAATTAAACTCCCTCTTATGATAATGGATGATAAGATTGGTGTCATGCCATGTTGTGTGTATTGTGGGTTCAAATAACTTTTTGACATCCATTTCATCGTTAACCTTATCTTTAAAAAATTTTGTTAGGTAGGCTAATTGTTGTGCTAACCAGCTTGTATTAATGGGCTACACCATAAGAAAAAGTGGTTCGAAATCTCCTTACAAAATCAGTGAGTTATTTTCACTTATTGACCTAGGAGACTCTTTCTAAATACTAGAATATTAAATATGGGATTCATTAACATCTTCCAGAGATGAAAAAACCATTTTTTTGGTGTAACACACAAATCATTTTGTTAAGGTTGAATTTTTCATTGTCATTTTAGGCGCCAGACTCCAATCTCTACAGACACAATGGGGTTTCAATTGCCGAACGAGATGGTAAATATCAATTTTAGTGTTGGATGAGAGCTTAACTAGCCAAAGTAATTCTTTCTGGCTAATAATATCTGCGCACCAGCTTCTTCATCTCTAAAGATAAATTGGTAGTTGAAATAGTGCACTTTAGAAAAAAAATTACATCAATAGAAATATTTTTTAATATTAGATCATCATGCAACACGTATCAAGTGCTCTTATTTGAGGTTAGAGATTAAAGAGACATTTAATAAGAATAGAAGATAACTACATTTATAGAAGACATATAAGTGGTTAAGAAAATGGTAGACATTTGATTTGAAAGTAACAGGCATCCACGTGACTAAGGCTTCATCTGGGACGACTTTTAATTGCTTCTTAAAATAGCTTTCTAGTACAAAAAATAAACAACTGCTTTAAGAAGCAATACAAAAAGCCATCCCAAATGGCACCTATGTGTTACATGATAAGGCTATCCAGATGTATTTTTTGTATAAGAAGATCCAGATACAAGTGTTCTTTTTTCAATGCACTTTGCCTCATTTAGGTAGGGTTTAGGGTTTATTTAATAATAATTTGATGAAATAAGTTCATCAAGAAAGATGTCATTTCATTATTGATTATCATTGAAATCATTTTTCTCTGAAGATAAAAATGAATATTCAAATCATGCATCAAGTGGTTAGATCTGTTGGGAACAAGATAAATTATTCTTTTTTTCTTTAACTGAAGTTGGCAATATTTGAAGTCATTGATGTTTGCTGTCAGGATATTTGTTCTCGTTGAATGCTTCTACACTCAGCAAGAAGTGGGAATCTGTAATTTGTCCACTTTTAATTCTGCTTAATTTTGTCAGTTTGTTCGCTACCACATTTTATAGTTTTTTTTTTTCTCTAGAAGAGGGTTTGGACCAAGACATGCAGTCTAATTTTGTTGGAATGAGTCTAATATTTAGTTAATAAACAATTCTTATTTGACACTCATAAATAACCTAACCAAATTTGGATCAAGAAATTTTTTACTTGATCAATTTTTTTTGTAATGAGTGTGACATTTAGTTATTCATCTATTCTTATTTTACACTCATAAATAACCTAATAAAATTTAGATCAAGATATCATTACCCAAAATTTCTCCTCTCCAAAGAATGAATGATTTTCAATGTAAAAAATCCTAATATGCGGTGATCTGTATACCTTTTTGTCCTTGTCATTTCACTTCCTTTAAAATAAAATGTTGATATCTAGAAGAAAGGAGAATAAACGACAATATAAAACAAGAGACATCATTTTCCTCATGTTTTTCTTGATGAAAATGAATGGAAAGTAGAGGATAGGATATCCACAATCTTTCTTAATGCTATATTTCAGATGTTCATTTCTCTAAGGAGATTACTATCTTTTTCTTGGTTCTAAAAATTATTTTATATTGTTTAGTAGAGGATGACAAGCAGAGCACTGTATTTGGTACCCACACACATCCATGTACCCACCCTTATCAAATGGGTATGGGTGTACGTCCATGACCTTATGGGTGGGTACTCAACACATGGGCGAAGGGAGGGGGGCAAGGGGGGGCACGTGCCCATCCTAATTTTTTTTTTTACTTAGGTGGAGGGGTAAAAAGTTGATAGTTCCACGTTAAAGCTCCCATAAAAGGTGCAGCTTTCATTTTATTTATTACAGATTTTTTTAGCATTTTAAGCCTTTAATCCACCTTCCCCACTCTTAAAGTTGTATAGAGAGAAAGAGTAATGGGATAAAATATTAAAAGGGAGAGTAAGGAATGACTTTCCATTGCGAAAAGAATGATGAAAAGAGATTTTAATGCAGAGTTACATGCTATTTGATTAATTATTATTTAAAATATTTAATTATTTAAATATGAATTTATTAAAACTTTCATAATTAACTAATTATTTATCATCTAATATTAAATCACCACCCAATTATTTAATTATTTTTTCACTGCTAATGATTTAATTGATTATTATGAAGGGTTTTGCTTTTCCTCATTTTTTTGTACAATGAAAGTGTTGTAGTCGCGCACTCATGACAGTGCACCTAACTAAATCAATACTATGTATATTCAACTCCTCTCTCCACTTCCATACTAAAGCTAAAATTGAAAGCCTAAAGGGGCTTAAAGCAGATTGTTTTAGTGGCTTAATAGAGAGCCAATTTTGCCAACGAGAAATCATGCTATAATTTGTATAATTCTTTCTTTGAAAGCTATTTATTAATCCATATAAGCCACCGACAATTTTCTGGACACATGAAAAGCATTAATGGTTCGTTTTCCCCTTTACTCATCTCTCGCGACTCACGAGTCACGACCTCGAGAACGGCTTTCATTAGGCCCCCCCTGAACAAAATTTCTGGCTCCGCCACTGACTCAACATCTGGGGATAAATCAATTTACATTTATAATCACCGTACATTTTATATTACTGCAATCCTCGCTACTTAGTCTGCAACACTTAAACCACATTACGACTACAATAGATTCTGATATGCGACTTGAAAGTTTACAATCAGAGCAAAGGGAAACAAGCCTCAAGGCCATCAGTCCATTGCAGATTTCATTCAAAATGCATGGAAAGTGGGAGGGTATAGGTGGGTACGACATCCCAAAAATCACCATGGTTGCGCGCGGGTGGGCGAAGCCCGTCCGAGTAAAGCATTGGTACCCAACCCCGACCCCATGTAGGGCTTTGATGACAAGTTTCTTGACTTCTTCACTTTTTTCTTTACTGTTCTAAAGAGGGCATGAAGAAGCACTTTATGCATATATGATATGCGAATCAACCTAAATTTAATTTATAAATGTTGGGCATCATTATTTGATTGAGGTATATATATATATATATATATATAAAGAGTGCATGAGGTTATTTTAAGATGAGTAGTTATTTTGCAAGCATATTGTCAGATATCTTGTAGTTATTTTTTTGCACTTCTATCTTAAATTAAATATGTTGCATGTAGCTGGGACCATTCCTGAAGGAAGCAGTTGCTTCTTTTCACCTACTTACACCCACAGAGAACTATGTACCACCATACAAAGATCCTTGGAGAATTTGGTGACTCTAACTTGATTTTTTTTCCTTAAAAGTTTGCAACATTATTCTATATATATATTTTTTGAAATTTCAAGTACAAATGTGACAAAAACTTGGAACATTCAATTCATTATGTAACAGTCATTTATATCTCTAATTTTTCCAATATTTGATTATAAAACTTATAGGTTTTTTCTATTTGTGATGCATACTGATGCGTTCATCGCTTTCATTTTTTTTACCGAGAAAGTTTCCATTGTTTTGGTGCATAATAGAATGCAGATTAATTTCTTCTTAACTGAATCAGTTTGACATATTAACTAAAATTTCATTTATCCATTGATATTTTATATTCCAGATTCTTTGATTGACTATTCGAGGAAGAAATAATTTAATTAATCTTCATATAGAGAAAATATTAATCCCGCACGTTGTTTTCTTCACGAATTTTTCTCCTATAAATATTTTCATTTTTTTATCATTATGAATTGACCGTTGGGAAATTTCTAACTATGACAAGAAAGTTCTCTTCCAATTTATAAAACTTAGAGATTTTTTTTATTGAAATTCATTCAAGACTTGTGATAGAAAGAAAGAAACATAAGCTATCATCGTTAAAGCTGGAAATTTAGTTTTTAATATACATTGTTTAAATTCATTCATTTATTTTTAATTTTTTTTTAAACTTGATTTGTTATTTTTTAGATTAAAATCATAATTAAATTGTAAGAGCCTGAATCAAATCTAATTAAAAGTAATAAGATAATATTTAAGCAAATAATTTTATTATTAAAAAAATAAAAACATCTGATTTTTAAAAGTAATAAAAAATGAATAATAATAATAATTTGGTATGTTTTTTTTTACAAATTTTGATAATAAAAATAATGGAGGTTAAAGATTAAAAAGGCACGCATTGTTCAACTAAGAATCTTTATGATTTATGTAATTGAAAATATAAACTATTTGAGCTATTTTCATGATGATGATGATTGTTTAACTTGTCAATTAAATGCTATTATTCAATATTATTATCATCATAAATTTAAGTCCTAAAATTTTTCAAGAAAACTTTACAAGATTTTTTATAATAAAAATAAAAACTAAAACGGATCCAGAAAATATTCTAAAGTAATGCAAATTAGAGTAACATAAAACCCCATGGGGAAAGTTTAGAAGGGGAATCATAAAAATAGCATTGTCCTTAGCAAGCCCTTTAAAAAAACCCTAGGGAGAAAATGAACTTTAGAAAATTGGAAAAAAAAATTCCATTATAAGATAACTGAAATGAACTATTCAAACAGCGAAAATAAAGCCTCCTATTCTTATTTGAAAAATATGATAGAAGCAGGAAGAAAATCACATTTCACCCTTATATTTGGGAACAATAGAGGGGGGCAACATCCTCCATAGAAGAAAACTCCAGTCCAGCATCATTCCAGAGATTTATCCTTTTAAATTTTCTAAGAAGAACAATATATATGATTAATAAAGATAAAAAAAACTCCAAGAATGTATTACCACAATAGTGTTTCAGAAAAAGATGTGTATATTCAACTCCTTCAAGCATATCAACATGTAAAAGTATAGTATCAGCTTTAAATATTACAACAAATATGCCAAGATAATGTTTAACGTGAAATAAATAAATAAAAAGCACATTAAAGTATTTAATTGTCCTTTTTATAATCAACAGGGACACTATTAACAAATTAAAAGTACCAACAAAAATAAAATTTAAAAAACTGTCAACTAGGCATTCGTCAGCTACTCCACAACACTTCTGAACAACTAGGTAAGAATTTATGCTCTCTACCATACATTATCAAAATCAAGGAGGCTAGAAATATTTAAGAATACTGAATTACAATGGCTTTATGATGGGCAAACAATTTCAAAGATACAACAAGTCTAAAGTTAGATTAGAATATGTGGCTACAAATACGTGTGAAAATTGTTGTGCTTACAAATTTCTCCAATAATGTTGCCTGCTCCTAGCACTTGTCTAGGTAATTCTTGCATTTCATTTTTGCTTAGCAGAAAACTCATTTGAATAGGTGCAAAAGAACATAAAAATAGACCAATGATTACAACCATTCAGCCAGACCAAAATGTTCTTAAAAGGTGAATCAGATGCTCGTCTAAGAGCATAGGGAGAGACTAGCTAGGCATAAAATCACACACCTTTCAATTTGGTGCTATTTTCAAGGTGTTGCCTTGGCAAATGACTTGCCTTAAAGGTACAATAAGTGAGGTGAGTGCAAAGTGTTTATCCCAAGAGCTCATGAGTCTTGTGTTGCTCAATAATCACTACAGGAAAAACGCTGAAAACCGGCGGTTTTTTCCGGCGGTTAGTGTAGAATTACCGGCGGTTTTTAACTTTACCGGCGGTCTAACGGCGGTTTGTTAGCCGCCGGTAAAAACGACGTAGGAAACCATTTCCGACGGCTTTTTACCGGCGGTTTATTTTTGCGGCGGTTTTCCGGCGGCCAATACCGCCGGTGACCACCGGAATTTTAACCGTCGGCGAGCCGTCGGTATTACCGACGGTCTATAAACCGCCGGTGAAAACCGCCGGTATTTGCCATTTTTCCTGTAGTGAATTATTTGATATTAATAAATTTTATGGGATGCCATGAAATTTTTTTTCTAAATATTTAAAGTATGAAGGGGTCAATCCAAGTTAATTGTAGTATAGTACATGGGTTTAGTTAGTTTTCATTGTAAAGTGACTGAGTGGGTCTTACCAAATGTGTTAATAATTACAACAACAACAAAAAACCTTTATCCCTCCATGTGGGGTTAGCTACATGAATCATTTTCTCCATTGTGTTCTGTTAAGAGTCAAATTCGCATCTAAATCTAATAAAGAAATGTCATTTTTAATATTTTCTAGCGAAGTATTTTTAGGCATACCTCTATCTTTCTTAACATAAATCAAATCTAATACATCTACTTTCCTAATCGGGTCATCGGAAGGCTGTCATTTTATGTGACCAAACCATCTAAGGCGACTCTCTCCAATCCTATCTTCCTTCGGAGTTACTCCAACCTTTACATACATATGCTCATTTCGTATCCTATCTCTAAGAGTAATGCCACTCATCCACTTGAGAATCCTCATCTCTGCAACACTTAACTTAATATTATGCTTCTCTTTTTATGGCAAATATTTTGCACCATAAAGCATTGCAGGTCTCACTACCATCATATATAATTTTCCCTTAAGTTTGAGAGGGAATATTTTATCACACAACAAGCCCAATGCATTCCTCCACTTCAACCACCTAACTTAAATTCTACTAACAATGTCCCCATCTATTTCACCATCATTATGAACAATAGACACATGATATCTAAAAGTGTTAAGAATTACAAACACAAAAAGAAATTGATTCTACTTTATCTATGATTGCTCAAAATATATTTAAGAGGTTTACAAAAAATAATTCATTATATTCATGATTAGAAGTTGACAAGAAAAATAAAAAGAAATATCATAATTGAATATGGAATTTATACCACCAAAGAATTGCACTTGCCCTAGAATTGCTATCAACCTTCATCAAGTTGCCTCCATCCTCTTTGATGCAGATTGAAGCTCAATAAATCACTTCATCAAATTGATTCATAATTCTCAATGATGAATAGCGCACCATCACGAAAAGTTCCCTGTGAAGCCATAATGCAAAATGCATATATAATGTATAACACTTCATTTTAAACTTGACGCATAATATTAAATAATTATAAATAAAATATATATTTATATGAAATATTATAAATAGAAAGGTAAATCATCATGATAAAAAAAAAAATCTAAAATGAGTTTAAATTCAAGAAACTAACACCTCAATCACTAAAATTCAAAATATTGTAACTATTTTTTGAAGTATATTTATTTTGTCATAAACTAAACTAGTCTTCATAATAGTCCTTGTCGTCATCATCATCAAATGTCAAAAAAGCCTCATCTCCTTCATTAACACCCTCTCCAAATTCATAAATTTTTTTATTTTCCATTAAAAATACACATCATTCAATTATTATAACCTTTATTTGCCAATATTACATATTTTCATGCATTATTTTAATTATGTCCGACATTATTTTTAAGTAAACATAAATTCAAACATTTTTATATTATTTTTAGATGCGAGAATGAAATTATGAATAAAAAAAAACACAAATGTGACATCAATTGATTTGATGAAACTTAAAAGATATTTCATAAATAAGTTATGCCAACATTTTTAGAAATTAAAACACATCTATATGTAATGCCAGCACAATTAAATTTTTAAATAAAAAATTAAATTAATAAATATAAATATAAATATTAATTTTAAATTTAAAACTGAGAAAAAAAAACATGGACAATGTGGGTTTTATGTCTTGCGCTATTGCTCTTGTGTGATGTAAATATAGCATGCAATTTTAATCATGTGCGTTGCGCCCCATGTCATATTATACATCATTTACATTCTATTTTATGCTATTGACATGTATGAGGTGGTTGTCTTTACAATCAATGATGTAGACTTAAAAGAATCACAGAAGATTGAAAGCATGACTATGATGCCTTTAACCACAACCAATGCAAGTTGTTCGAGCTTTGAAATACCATGAACATACATTACATTAAATTACAAAAAAAAAATTATCTTTTCATAAAAAAATAGAATGCACAATGTGGGTCATATCCATGCCCTATTACTCATGTATGATGTAAATAGAGCGTGTCATTTGGAACATGTGCGTTGCGTCAGGAAAATGGTGCTGAGGGTGCACCGTATCACATCATGCATCATGGTGTATGCTATTTTATGTTACTGACATGTATGAGGTGGTTGCCTTTTCTATCAAGGATGAAGACTTAAAAGAATCACACAAGATTGAAAACATTACTATGTGCCTTCAACCACAAGCACTGCAAGTTGTTCGAGCTTTGAAATACCATGAACATATATTACATGGCATTATAACAAAATTTAATCTTTTCATAAGAAAATATAAATAGTGAATAAAGCTAAAATAAGGTGTTAAAAAAGAATACACCGCATTTACTGCAAGCTTAGACTTTATAGAAATTTTTGTTCTTATTTGTAGCGACTCTCATAAAAGTGTCCCATCCATTATATTTATTCTCTAAACTAGGTATGTCAACTAGAGTTGAGCACAACATTGTCATCCCTAGTATTTTCATCAATATCGCATATGTCTATTATTCCTCACGACCATAAATAATAATATATGCACCATCACATCCAACTGACACAAATCAAAGAAAGAGAAGACATTTTCTAAAAAAAATGGGACTAAGTCATATGCAAAGCGGTGGATAAATATATGATTGCTAGAGGGATGATAGTTTTTTAAGGTCGCACAGCTTAAACTTTATACATCTTGTCTATGGCATTAAAACATAAAAAATATTGGAGAAAAATATAACTATGATGGAGATGAAGGCAATAAGGGACTCCAATATTGAAAGGAGCTTCTCAAAAGGTCCTGAAAAGGGAGATGGCCCTTTTTGTAACAATTAAGACTTCCATGATGATTAGAGAAGTTGGTGATCTTGATATGAGTTTCAATGAATGCTTACTTTAATAGTTTTTAACTATATTTTTCATTACACCAGGAGTAATGAAGATTGTTTGGGCATCATTAGATTGTTTAAAAGCAGCTTCCTTCTTCTTATTTTCACTAAAATTGGGAGAGAAAGCATAGAAGATTAACTATCCCTACTTTCACTCTATGTATTCACTAGACACTCCAATCCTAAAAAAACTTATACTTTATACTCAACACCTTCCAGTTCTCTCCTATTTTCAACTCTCATTCGCCACGTGCACGGGCACTAGTGGAAGTTAATGCATGCTCATTCTTTTACCATATTTTAACCCACTTCTCAGACATACATTGTAGCATATTCCTTTTCCTGTTATTACAAATATCTATTTCATTTCCAATAGATTCCCTAAATAACATGATTCGCCTCATATAATAATAGGTATGTTTGGTTATCTATTTATGTAAGCCAAGTAATAATGAGATAAGCAAACATAAGTTGTAAGTTTTTGAAGCTTAAGTTGTGAGCTTGGCTAAGCCATTTGGTTCGTTAAAAATGTAAGTTAATGCATGCCAGTGAAATTAACTGTGGCCGAAAAAGAGGGAAGCTAAGTAAAAGAATCTTAAGAAGGGTTGGGTGTCCATTTCACATATCTTATCTTATCCCGTAAGTGAGGAAAATCAAGGCTTAGCTTAGCCACCTAAAACATGAACTGAAAAAAAAGGAAGCTATAATTGTTAAAAAAACCTGCAACAAGCATACCAAAATTTAACCGTGCTAAACATTTAGGGTCATATCACCACCCAATTTCATTTAAAAAACAAATAGAATTAATGGTTTAAACATGACTCAAATATAAAAATGAAGAACAAGATTCAGAAGGAAAATCTCACAGATTGTGAAGTGTGCTAGGAGAGTCCACGGTAGATGTTTATGGAAAAAGTGATAGCGAGGTAAATGGTGGTGGTGCTAAGACCAGCGGTGAATGCCTTGTAGGCAACATCGCTAACTCCCTTCATCTCTGCGTTCATCTGCTTGTTTTTGGCTTTTGCCGATCGTACTCAGCACGGGGCTTTATAGAGCATAATAGTGGTTAGGAAACCTAGATGGGTAATTACGAATAGGAATAATAGGGCCGAAAATGTTGGTCAAAATGGGTAGTGTTTTGGGACCTTTTAAAGCCGCCAGCCCCCTTGATAAGGCCTGCAAGCCCACAAACTGGCTCTTCCAAGGCCATAAAATTTACATGCAGATCCTTAATTGCTTTAAATGGTTTTACCTTTAAAAAATACAAAAATACATTAAAATTTTAAATTATATATTATTTTAACACATTTAAATAATTTTTAACTAAATTAAGTCTTATATTATTAATTTTAATTATTTTTTTTGAAGAATTGATGAAATATGAGAGATTTTAACTATAAATATTTTTTTACTCTATTGTTTTAAAATAATGCCTATTACTTTTTTGGATATTTATCTTGTAGTTCTTTAATTTCTTCTTTTTTTTCATTATTCTCATTATTTTCAAGCAGCGTATGATTATTTAAAAAAAATTAAAATTGATTATTAACAAAGATAGGCTAAATTCATCATCATGATTAATGTTTAATATCATATAATTACTAAAAATTATATTTGATTATTATCATATGCATAATAATAACTAAATGCAAAGAAGTTTTATTATACTTTAAGGTAATAACCATCGAAAACTTAGCATATTTTAATTAATTATTTTTTGCTATCAACTGACTAAAATCCAAAACTCATTTGCTAGACAACTAATTACATTGAATTCAAATCATATAATTTTATATGTGACTATATTAGAAGTCAATTTTGTAACACTGACTGTGATCAACGCTTATAAATAAAGATTTATCAATTGATGACAAATATCATACTATCTTATTATTGGAGTCGAAACTATAGCTAAGATTCTTCTTATAATATATTTTTGTCCTTGATTACATCTATAGCAAGGACAATTGGTGTCATATGAGATTAATTATATCTTTTGTAAATCAATTTATATAAAGAATCTATAGAGCTAATCTCCCGGTATGATCTTATTGTCTTTACACATAACATTTAATACAAAACTTAGGATTAAACATTCGTTTGAGATAATTTTCTTATTATTTTATTTTTTAGACCACAACTACAACAACTTTAAGAAAAACTATTTTCTCCAAATAGTTTTATAATCACTTTTATAAGAAATTAAAGTCATCCCTAATGAATTCTAAGTTCTCTATATTTTTATATTCAAATTTAAAATAAAAAACTATATTATTCAATAAAAAAGCTTTCAACCAGTAAAAAAAAAGCATTTTCCGGCGTCTCGGCACTTCCAAACACGATTCCAATATGCAATTTGGCCACACCACGGGAAATTTTGAAAATGAGAAATGAAGCCGGATCCAACAGTGTTATAGTGTCCATTAAGCCAAGAAAAAAATGTATATTTCTCTCCAGTCGTGGAAAGCCAAGTAATCGATGCATAAGAAAAAAAGAATATGCGAGATATGTTCGGATCGGTTTGGCGTTCTCTCTCTCTCTCCGCTCGAATCCTGCAGGAAATGATGGCGGCAGCCCTGGTAGCCGTATTGTGGAAAGGATCAGAGCGTTTGAGGTAATCGAAGATGGGGTTGGGCCTAGGGTTATGTTTTTCACCCAAAGTCTTTGCATCCCCCAGTGCTCATTTTTCGGAGGAGACGAACGATGATGCCTCTCCGATTTTGTGGAGAAAGCCAAGTAATCCACGTAGAATAAGGAAAGAAGATGCGAGATCTATTCGGATCGGTTCGGCGTTCTTTCTCTCTCCGTTCGAATCCCGCAGGAAACGATGGCGGCGGCCCTGGCAGCCGCATTGTGGAAAGTGTTAGAATAGTTGCTATTTGAATGCTTTACATTTTTGCAACTTGTATAGTTTTGATGATTCCAAACATTATTGTTCAAATGTGTAGTTATCTCATAAACAATTTTAGAAGATTTGTATTTTCTCTTGTGTGTACTAACATTTCAGGAAAATCAGACTCCAGACTACGAAAACTTCAGATCAAATTCAACATGAGATACTTTCTTAATTTGAAACTTGCAATTTTCTTTGAATTAAATTTGAAAGGGAGTGATTATAATTGAGTGAATAAAAACATACACACACACACACACACATAAGGAGATCATAAAAATTTTATACTGATCGTACGGGACGATATCCGATCGTACGGGACGATCAGACAGTTATCTCCTATAGAGCACATGGAACGAATATGAACTTGCTCAAAAATTTTTTCTAAGTCCTATTCGTCCAGGACGAAATTAAGTATCGTCCAGGACGATTGGTTCACTGTAAAATTTTCATCCAGACAAATTTTATTATCGTCCGTGGCGACTGGTCCTCTGAAAAATTTTCGTCTAGACGAAAATAAAAATCGTCCAGGACGATCGGGTCTCTGGAAAATTTTCGTCCAGACGAAAATAAATTATCGTTTGTGGTGATTGGTCATCTGGAAAATTTTCGTCCAGACTAAGTCAAGAATCGTCCAGGACGATCGGTTCTCTGTAAAAATTTTGTCCAGACGAACATATTTTCGTCCAAACGATTAACCGACTTAGAACAGTTTTCAGCAGTTTCTAGAACTGACCTTGTAATAACTGTTCGTACTGGACGAACCAAAATTCGTACAGGACGATCAGCTGTACGAAGACATTTCGTACACATATTCAAATAGGGTCGTTTAAGATCGTTTAAGTAAAATCGTCCAGGACGATCCACGATCGTACAGGACGATCCACTGCGTACAGAATTGAAAACTTGCAGTTTTTGGGCGGTTTTTTCTTGTCTTTTATATAAATAGTCCAAATTAGACTGCCACCCAATCTATTTGTCATTTGATCTTTGTGCCTCTTGAGAGAATAGCCAAGGAGAGAGTGGAAGAGAGCATTCAAGAGAGGATTCCTACCACTGGAGCGAGAAGGCTTCACTTGGATTGCAAAGGTAAGAGTCTCTACTTATGAATTTTGATTACTTCACTCTTTTCCTTTTTCCTTCTAGATTCTTGTGAGAAGATCAGTCAAGGAGATCCGGTTCTCTGCGGACACTTGGAGAGTGTGAACAGCCGAAGGGTTCTCTGCCTACACTTGGAGAGTGTGAACAGCCGTAGGGTTCTCTGCCCATACTAGGAGAGTGTGAAAGGACGACGGTTCTCTGCCAGCACTGGGATTGTGTTAAAGGACGACGGTTCTCTGCCAACACTGGGGATAGTATAAAAGGATGAACGGTTCTCTGCCGGACCGGGTTCTCTTCCGGACCGGGTAGTGGTGAAAAGAGTGTGTTGTAAAGGCTTCTCCGCCTTGCTATGGGTGCAAAAGGAGAGTCACTATTGGTTTTAGTGCAATACTCAGAGGGTGCCTCTGAGGAGTGGATGTAGGTCTGGTTATAGACCGAACCACTATAAATCTGGTGTCATTTACTTTATTGTTTTTACGTTTCCACACTTTAAATTTTAGTTTAAAAAAAAAACTCTGTGGTTGAAAAATATTTTTCTACAAACTTTAAAAGAAATTTTTATTTCGGTTCAACTTAATCTTCAAAGAGGGTTTAAAATTTTTAAACTACCAATTCACCCCCCTCTTGGTAGCCTTGGGACATTCACTTATGCTTAACAACCTAATTACTAGACTCAACAAGTGGTATCAGAGCATCGTTTCAAAATCATAAGTTTGAACTACTTTTTAATTAACGTAGATGGATACATTTGGAAACTGAAACACACTTGAGGGTTACTCTATCATTAGACCTCCACTGTTTGACAATATTCCTTTTGATTTTTGGAAAACACGCATGTCTACTTTCTTACAGTCACTTGATTATCGCATGTTGATGCTAGTCCAGGAAGGTTACACAAAACCAACTAGATTAGTTGATGGAGTTAGGGTAGAAACACCCTATGCAGATTGGACTATTGAAGAATGTGACTTAGCACAATTAAATGCGAAATGTTTGAATAGTTTCTTTTGTGCTTTAAAATCTGAAGACTACATGCGAGTTTCCACTTGCAAAAGCGGAAAGGACATATGGGATAGACTTTGTATAACTTATGCAGGGACAAATGAGGTTAAGCAATCAAGACTCAATATCTTGTTACATGACTATGAATTATTTCGCATGAAACCTAATGAATCTATTTCAGACATGTACACAAGATTCACTCAAATTGTCACCTCTTTGCATGCACTTGGTAGGGAATTAACTAATGCTGAAATGGTCAATAAGATTCTTTGTTGTTTACCTACTGCTTATGATGCTAAAATTACTGCAATTACAGAGTCTAAAGATCTGAACATTTATTCCATTGACAATCTTCTTGGTTCACTCATTTCTTATGAGCAAGGAGTAAGTCAAAGAAAGATTGATGGAGGTGAACCACGAAAGGACAAGAATATTGCACTAAATGTGGAAGAGTCAGAAAGTGAACACTCACAACCTGAGGATGAAGATGATATTGTATTGATGACTAGATAATTCAGAAGCTTTTTAAAGAGGAAGCAGAAGAGACGCCAGCAATAGAATAGAGGTAAGTATAACATAAATGACAAGGTTTCTAATGAAGTGATTTGTTATGAATGTAGGAAACCAGATCATATAAAGACTAATTGTCCAAAACTCAAAGCCACTCCTAGCAAGGAGAAGATAGAGGAGAAACTAATGGTAAAGAAGGGCAAGAAGAAGTTTCAAAGAGCTTTCTGGGCGGACTTAGCTTCAGACTCATCTGAGACTGAAAAAGAAGAAGAAGTCATCAACCTTTGCTTGATGGCAGATAATATTGAACAATCAGATCAAGAAGAGGTATGTGATGTCACGACCCGACCCGAGACGAGACGGATCCCGCCCGCGCCGGATCGCGACGAGAATAGCTAACCAGGATCTAGCTTTGGAATTTGGTTCGGAACTGAATCTTCCAAATATTTAATTCAACAGACAAACAAACACAGAGCTACTAAAACATCAAATGCAGTGGAACTAAACATCTATCTGATTTCATTTCCTCAAAATAATCATCTACAGAACAGTACATGGCTTTCAACAGAAAGAAATACAGAACAGAAAAGCCATGACTGTACAAAAATCAAAAGTACAAAAGTACCTATACTGATCAGACTCTGAAATCTAGTCCTGGACTTCCTTCCCTTTCCCAGAACCTGAAAACCACCAGAAAGCAAGGGTGAGCTCAACAGCTCAGTAAAGCAACAAACCTCCAATCAAAATCCTCAGAATCGCAAAACCAAGACATCAGATAAATCTGTACAGAAATCAGAACAGAATCGGACAGATATCAAATCAAACAGAACTGTACGGAAACAGAAGTCGTATCAAATCAGAAACAGAACGGATCAGACATATCAGATCAACAGAATCAGAATCGTACAGATCATAACGAAACAGAACAAAATCGTATCAGAATCACATATCAGATCAGATATTTAATTAATAGCTAAGTGTGCCCCCGGCACCAGAATAATAGCTGAGTAATTAATAGCTAAATGTGCCCCCGGCACCAGAATAACTGTGCTTACAGCACCAGAACAGATGTTACCAGAATACATAAATAGTGCTTATAGCACCTAAACAGATTTCCTCGGATCCGGAACAGAACAGATATCAAAATGTATATTGAGCTCATTTCAGAATTTCCCATTTCACTAACTAAATCTCATAGGATCCAGGCCCCTTATAACTCCCTTTTTATAGCATATACAGATAGCATATCAATTCAGAGAAAATCCGGACAAATCAAAAGTTACCCAAAAATCGAGCAGCACAACGGCAGTATACAGAATTTACACAATTTTCCTGAAAATCAAAATTTACCAAATTCGCATAGAATATAGATATCAACATTTCAGAACATTTATTCTACTGCACATATAAATTCCAATTCCACAGAAAAATCCGGTCGACTAAAAACACAGTCGAATCAAAAACACCCGGACAAAAATCTTCAAAATATAGTCAAAACGTGCACACCCGGCACGGCAACGATATACAGAAACTTACGCGGTAAAAACTGAACCGGTAAAAAGATACGGACGAAAATCACGAATAAAAATCAATTCCGGACAGATAATACCGCCAAACTCGACGGTTCTGAAAATTGAGAAAGTCGGAATGTGCCTTACCTCATGCACAGCAATTTCCTCAACAGTCACTTCGAACGAAAACGGCTCCGCGTCTTCCCGAAATCAACTTTTCCAAAATCCTCTTTTTCTCTCTCCTCAGAACAGTAAATCAGATATTTATTTTTGATTTTCTCTCTCTCTTCAAAACGACTGAAATCAGCTTTATAATACACAGATCGGCCCGGCCGATCGCGACATCGTCCCGGGATGATCCGACCAAATGGATCGGCCTGGTCTCCACTCAGGGCTGTTGTCTGGACGATATTTTCTACAGTGCCAATCGGCCTGGCCGATGTCTCCAATCGGCCTGGACGATGCCTGCAGAACAGCACCTGGAGCAAAACTGGGCAAATTCTGGAGCTGAACTTCCACTGATCGTCCCAGGACGATCCCAGATCGTCCTGGACGATTCTGGAGCAGATCGTGGTATTACATGTGATTTAACCTATGATGAATTGTTTGAAGTTTCTGAACACATGCATGATGCATATAGGAAAATGAAAAAGATACATGCTAGTTTAGATTTAGAATTGAAAGATCTTAATAAGGAATACGAAATCCTTATGAAAGATCATGCTTTAATAGATAACAACCACATGAAACTACTTGATGAATATGATGACTTGAATAAAAATTTTGAGAATTTAAAATCATCCTATGCTGAACTTGAAAAAGAATTTAAGAATTTTAAGGATGAATCTGAGAGCAAGACATATAGAATCAATTATACCAATCGAATCTTGGAAGATATGAATTCATTTTACAAACTCACAATAAGAGCTCTCGAGGATAATAGGAACCCCCCTAAACTTGAAGATTTTACAAATCCTAAATATTATCTTAAATTCATGAAATCCCTTAGAAGACAATCATATGAAAGAAAACATAGGAATATTTTTCCTAATGTTAAATGTAATAATTGTGAATTTTTGGGACATATATCTCACACCTGCACTTTAAAGATGAAAACAAATTTGGTGTGGAGAACTAAGATGCATAAACCTAGACATATCATACATGCATCTGATTATAAATTTCATAAAGGTGAACCCAAACTTGTTTGGGTTCCCAGGTCTAACATTTGAGAATTTTGCAGGAATACTCTCACACAAGACCTCGTGAGAGTATATGGTACCTGGACAGCGGATGTTCAAAGCATATGACTGGAGATACTGCTCAATTCATAACGCTGGAAGCCAGGAATGGAGGCAAGGTTACACTTGGAGATAATACCACAAAGAAAGTGGTTGGATCAGGTATGATTGGAAATTTGAAAAACTTTTTTTATAGACAATGTGTTATTAGTTGAAGCTTAAAACATAATCTGTTAAGCATAAGTCAGCTATGTGATAAGGGCTACAATGTAAAATTTTTACCTACTAGCTGCATAATAAGCCTAAATGGGAAAATTATTTTAAATGGAAAAAGGGTAAACAATGTCTACATGCTAGATTTAAATTGTACTCAATCTCCTACTGCTTTTTGTTTGAAAACTGTTTCTGATGAATCATGGCTTTGGTATAGGAGACTTTGTCATTCTAGTATGAAAAATCTTAGGAGAATTACCCAAAAGAATTTGGTAAGAGGTATACATAAACTAGACTTTACTAAGGACCATCTTTGTGATGCATGTCAATTAGAAAAACAAGTGAGGTCATCTTTTAAGTCCAATAAGGATCTTAGAACCAGTAAACCTTTAGAAATTCTACAGATGGATCTTTTTGGACCAGTAGGAACTGTAAGTCTAGGAGGGAAGGTATACGGATTTGTTATAGTGGATGATTTCTCAAGATTCACCTGGGTTAGATTTCTTTTTCATAAGAGTGAATCATTTGAGGAATTCAGAAATTTTTCAACTTGGATTCAAAGAAAACTAGGATGTGAAATAATTTCTTTACAAAGTGATCATGGAGGAGGATTTGAAAATGAAAGATTTGAAAATTTCTGGAAAGAAAAGGGGATTGATCACAATTTTTCTGCACCTAGAACCCCTCAACAAAATGGGGTAGTTGAAAGGAAAAATAGAACATTAATAGAAGCCGCCCGAGCAATGTTAGCAGAATACTCACTTCCTATATATTTTTGGGCTGAGGCGGTTAGCACTGCATGTTATGTTCTGAATAGGGTGAATGTAAGATCAAATTTGAATAAAACACCCTATGAGTTGTTAAAAGGTAGAACACCTAATTTGTCTCATTTGCATGTATTTGGTTGCAAGGTGTTCATACATAATAATGGAAAATCTGCCTTAGGAAATTTTGATCCAAAATCAGATGAAGGAATTTTTGTTGGATATTCAAGTGTTGGAAAATCTTATAGGGTATTCAATAAAAGAACTTTAGTCATTGAAGAAATCACACATGTTGTATTTGATGAAAGTGGAAATTTGGAAGAGCCAAATATTGTTGAAGAAGAAATTGAAGAAAACTCCCAAAAGATTGATAGATTAAATTTGGAAGAAAATGTGGAAAAAAATTTGGAAAGAGAAAACCCTTTGCCTAGAGATTTGAGATTTTCTAAAAACCACCCAAAGGAATTGATTATAGGTGAACCAAGTGAGGGTGTTAGAACTAGGCGTGGATTAAACAAGGAAGTCAATCATTCAGCCTTTATTTCAACTATTGAACTCACTAACATTGATCAAGCACTTTCTGATGAATTTTGGATATTGGCCATGCAAGAAGAGTTAAATCAATTTGTAAGAAATAAAGTTTGGAAATTAACTACAAGGCCAAAAGATCAAAGTGTTGTTGGAACCAAGTGGGTTTTCAAAAATAAAATGAATGACTCAGGAGTAGTCATTAGAAATAAGGCTAGATTAGTTGCTAAGGGGTATAATCAAATTGAAGGAATTGATTTTGAGGAGACTTTTGCCCCTGTAGCTAGACTTGAAGCAATTAGGGTTTTACTTGTCTTTGCCTATTTTAAAGGTTTTAAATTATTTCAAATGGATGTAAAAAGTGCCTTTTTGAATGGGGTTATTGAAGAAGATGTTTTTGTAGAACAACCTCTAGGTTTTGAAAATTCTAAATTTCCAAATCATGTTTTCAAGTTAAAAAAGGTATTATATGGATTGAAACAGGCACCTAGGGCTTGGTATGAGAGGTTGAGCACCTTCCTACTTGAAAGATCATTTGAAAAAGGAAGTGTGGATACAACTCCCTTTTTAAGGAAAATTGGAAAGGATATACTTATTGTTCAAATTTATGTGGATGACATCATTTTTGGATCTTCAAATAAAAATCTTTGTGATGATTTTTCTAAAACAATGAGTAGTGAATTTAAAATGAGTTTAATGGGAGATTTAAATTACTTTCTAGGATTTAGCATTAAGCAACTTGAGGAAGGTACATTTCTTAGTCAAACTAAATATATTAAGGATTTCCTCAAAAAATATGAAATGGATAATGCTAAACCTGTTAGTACACCAATGATTTCCTCAGTTCAGTTGGATAAGGACCTTAAGGAAAAATCTGTTGATCAAAAGAAATTTAGAGGGATAATTAGATCTTTACTTTACTTGACTGCTAGCCGACCAGATATTATTTTCAGTGTTTGCTTATGTGCTAGATTTCAATCAGATCCAAAAGAATCACATTTGACAGCAGTGAAAAGGATTTTAAGATATTTACTAGGAACTCAAAACTTAGGGATTTGGTATCCTAAGTTTAGCTCTTCATTTGAAATTATTGGTTACTCAGATTCTGACTTTGCAGGCTGTAGAGTGGATAGAAAAAGCACTTCTGGAACATGTCAATTCATTGGAAATTCATTAGTTTCATGGTCTAGTAGAAAACAAAATTCAGTGGCACTATCTACTGCAGAAGCAGAATACATTGCATTAGGAAGTTGTGTGGAACAAGTACTTTGGTTAAAACAACAGTTGATTGATTTAGGATTAACTATAGGCACTATTCCAATTTATTGTGACAATACTAGTGCTATTTGCATTTTCAAAAATCCTATTCAACATTCTAGAACCAAACACATTGATATAAGACATCATTTCATAAGGGATCATGTATCCAAGGGAGAAATTGAACTCATACATGTTTCAACTGAAAATCAACTTGCAGACATTTTTATAAAACCTTTAGCCTTTGATACCTTCAGTACTTTAAGAACAAGGCTTGGTGTAATTGATTTGAATGCCTAATCAAAATGTCTTTGCAACATTGATATTTGTTTTGTTTTCTTTTTGATTTTGTGAAATTTTGTGTGTTTTGAATGAATTTGTTTTTAGGTCTATGATTTTGTTTTATGTTTTCTGTGTTTTTGAATGTTTAGTTTGATTTTCTTAAATTAAAAATAAAAAATTCAAAAATTAGAGGAAATCGTCCGGGACGAATTTTGTTTCGTACTGGACGATGTGTGAAAGAACAGTTTGCGCGAATTTTAACCGTTTTGAGAGCAGTTTTTAATTTGATCGTCTATACGATCTAACGATCGTCCAGGACGAAAAATTATTTTTCTCTCAAACGTCGAGTCGATTGAATGCAGCGGTTGAGTGGATAAGACAGTTTTTAATATGGATTTCGTTTGTACGAATTTTTGGTTAGTCTAGACGAACATATGTCGGTTCATTGTAGGGGACGATTTTCAAGAGACATTAAAACGAGTTACCTTTTGATCGTCTGTACGAAATAATTTTGTCTGTACGATCGGTCAAGTCAAAAAGCCTGTACGAAGGGACGCATCGTAAGTTGTGTTGATTACAAAAAGCCGTTATATTTAGGACGAATTTGATCATCTGTACGAAATATTTTCGTCCAGACGAACGATGATTTTCGTCCAGGACAAACGTTTTCGTCCAGGACGAACGTATCATTTTTCATTAAATATGAAGGCTTTCAAACTTAACAATCACACTTCCAAACTTCACTTTCAATCCCTTTCTACTTCAAATCGACAATGACCTCCTCAAGCAAGAGACAAAAGGTGTTGGTAAAGAAATCCAATAGGAATGCCTCAGAAAACTTCCTTTCTAAGGCGAATGAGGAATCCTTTCCTCGTTTTGAATCCGCCAAAATAACTCCCTCTCGCATTTTAATCCAAAGCGAGTTAAATTTTAAGGTAATGCACCTTTTTGCCTCAACCAAATTTCAATTCATACTTTCTCTCATCCACTTCTACAACAAGCAAACCTATCACTATTTCCTAGCAAGCATTAGTTTTAATTCAGACCACTCCTCCATAAGTTCTTATGTCTTCAAGCAAAAAGTTGAAATCACCAAGCACGACCTTGGTGCCTTTTTGAACTTAAGAACTGAGGGATATAGAGCACACACCCTAATGTCAGAAACCTCTTTCAAATGGTATCATGTCAATAGGGTAATTAGAGAAAATGGTCTATCATGTCGCTAGAGTCTCCGGTATGATAAAAAATGCCCGAATCATTCAGCATATCCTTCGATCTTCAATCATTCCTAAAGCTGGTGATAGGATTAATATTACCCATCTCCTTTCTATTCTAACCTTTTTGATTATAGAATGTCATCCTATTGATGAAGCCCAACTTATCATAGATCATATCTATGGGCTTTCAGAAATAGGACATGCATAACAGAAGAGAAAAAGGAACATCTCATTAGGACACTTAGTTACATATATTTTGGAAAAGAAATATAACTTAGTACATCCTGATGATGAATACGAAGAGCCAGTATACTATAATGATGCTTCCTTCAGATGGCTTTTCAAGGAGGAAAAAGGAAAAGCACATACCAGTGCTTCAGAAGAGGAAGAAGAAGGAGAGCAAACTTCTGCACCTCAATCAGATTATCAGAATCTGATTGAAAGATTTGATAGATTAGAGACTCATGTTGATCAAAGGTTTGATCATTTTGATGCTCAACTTAAGCAGCAGCAACAAGACATTGATAATATTAGAGATGAAGTACATGAAATTAATACCAATGTAATGTTGATGGCCTCCAACTTCAACCTTTTTGGCGGCATTCCTCCTCCTCCTCCTCCAGAACAGTAGAGATGAATTTCTTTGTTTTTGTTGTTTTCGTGTTATATGTTTTGTTGTGTCAGTTTTTATGTTAAGTGTTTGTTTTTTTCTTTTAAGTTCGGTGTATTTTCTTACTTGTTTTTAGAAATTATGAAATGTGTAATCCTTTCATTAATATCAATGGATGTTGTATTTGTTTCAAATTTGATTTGTTTTTGGAATGTGATTAATTTTTATGAATTTTATTAGTATTATTTAATCTTCATAGTGCTTAAATTAGATTGTAATTTGAGATTATCTATATTAGAAAATCTAGTCTTTCTAAATTTAAAAGTTGTTTATAACTTGTTGTAATTAGAACATTTAAAATTCATGTATATTCATTTAGACTACATAAAAGTTAATATTATTATTGCAATTTAGATATTTTCTTATTTTGTATTTATATACTCAAGTGATATTTATGCACTTAGAAATATTTGAAATTTTAGATTATTGATTTTGGAAAGAATTGGTCTCAATTACTCTTAAAAATTGTATAAATAGTACAAAAATCAAAAGGAATGCGCAAAGATTTGGAATGTGAAAAAGAGGCACAAAATAAGCCCAACAAAGAAAAAATGCACAAAAATGTGCCCCAAAAATTTTGAAAAAGATGCGCAAAGCACCACATGTGGTAATTCTCTTCTTTCCAAATTCTTTCAATCTCTTAATTCAAATTGATCTTATGTTCATTTATATTCCATTGAACTTTGAAATATAAATTTTTTTTACATCTCTCTTATAATGATTTTCTATATTCGAATGTCTAAATTGAATCATGTCTTTGAAAAACTCTTCTTACTTACAATGTTATATCACTTCTTAAATTTTATGAATTTCTATGATTGACCTAATGTTTTTAATTTAAAATTGCATACCTTATGTCACTCACCATTTAGATTAAATTTTCAAATGAATTTCATATAATTACTTACATTTCTCATCTATTTCTTCTTCACTTTTTGTTGTTGTCAAAATGGGCGAGAAATTATTGTGTTGGTATTGATTTGTTTTGTTTTGATTATTATGTTTGCATTTTGCTTTTGTGATTGTTTGTGTTAATTTTTTTTTTGAAAAACAAAAATATTGTTCTTTGCTTCAAAATGCCTCCTTATTTTCATGTATTCATAAATTCAGGGGGAGTTTAGGAGATAGGAGATTTGTTGAAACCATACAAACAATAATTATTTTGCCATCATAAAAAAGGGAGAGATTGTTAGAATAATTGCTATTTGAAGGCTTTACATTTTTGCAACTTGTATAGTTTTGATGATTCCAAACATTATTGTTCAAATGTGTAGTTATCTCTTAAACAATTTTAGAAGATTTGTATTTGCTCTTGTGTGTACTAACATTTCAGGAAAATCAGACTCCAGACTATGAAAACTTTAGATCAAATTCAACATGAGATACTTTCTTAATTTGAAACTTGTAATTTTCTTTGAATTAAATTTGAAAGGGAGTGATTGTAATTGAGTGAATAAAAACACACACACACACATAAGGAGATCATAAAAATTTTATACTGATCGTACGGGACAATATCCGATCGTACGGGACGATCAGACAGTTATCTCCTATAGAGCACATGGAACGAATAGGAACTTGCTCAAAAAATTTTTCTAAGTCCTATTCGTCCAGGACGAAATTAAGTATCGTCCAGGATAATTGGTTCACTGTAAAATTTTCATCCAGATGAATTTTATTATCGTCCGTGGAGACTGGTCCTTTGGAAAATTTTCGTCCAGACGAAATTAAAAATCGTCCAGGACGATCGAGTCTCTGGAAAATTTTCGTCCAGATGAAAATAAATTATCGTCCGTGGCGATTGGTCCTCTGGAAAATTTTCGTCCAGACGAAGTCAAGAATCGTCCAGGACAATCGGTTCTCTGTAAAATTTTCGTCCAGACGAACATATTTTTGTCCAAACGATTAACCAACTTAGAACAGTTTTCAGCAGTTTCTAGAACTAACCTTGTAATAACTGTTCGTACTGGACGAACCAAAATTCGTACAGGACGATCAGCTGTACAAAGACATTTCGTACACATATTCAAATAGGGTCGTTTCAGATCGTTTAAGTAAAATCGTCCAGGACGATCCACGATCGTACAGGACGATCCACTGCGTACAGAATTGAAAACTTGCAGTTTTTGGGAGGTTTTTCTTATCTTTTATATAAATAGTCCAAATTAGACTGCCACCCAATCTTTTTATCATTTGATCTTTGTGCCTCTTGAGAGAATAGCCAAGGAGAGAGTGGAAGAGAGCATTCAAGGGAGGATTCCTACCACTGGAGCGAGAAGGCTTCACTTGGATTGCAAAGGTAAGAGTCTCTACTTGTGAATTGGGATTACTTCACTCTTTTCCTTTTTCCTTCTAGATTCTTGTGAGAAGATCAATCAAGGAGATCCGGTTCTCTGCTGACACTTGGAGAGTGTGAACAGCCGAAGGGTTCTCTGCCTACACTTGGAGAGTGTGAACAGCCGTAGGGTTCTCTGCCAGCATTGGGGATTGTGTAAAAGGACGACGGTTCTCTGCTAACACTGGGGATAGTGTAAAAGGACAAACAGTTCTCTGCCGCACCGGGTAGTGGTGAAAAGAGTGTGTTGTAAAGGCTTCTCCGCCTTGCTGTGGGTGCAAAAGGAGAGTCACTATTGGTTTTAGTGCAATACTCAGAGGGTGCCTCTGAGGAGTGGATGTAGGTCTGGTTATAGACCGAACCACTATAAATTTGATGTCATTTACTTTATTATTTTTACGTTTCCGCACTTTAAATTTTAGTTTAAAAAAAAAAACTCTGTGGTTGAAAAATATTTTTCTATAAACTTTAAAAGAAATTTTTATTTCGGTTCAACTTAATCTTCAAAGAGGGTTTAAAATTTTTAAACTACCAATTCACCCCCCCCCCCTCTTGGTAGCCTTGTGACATTCACTTAGGCTTAACAACCTAATTACTAGACTCAACAGAAAGGATGAGATCGCGTTTGAGGAAATCGAAGATGGGGTTGTGCCTATGGTTAGGTTTATCACCCAAAATCTCTGTATCCCCCAATGCTCTTTCTCCGAAGGAGACCAACGATGATGCCTCTCTAATCCGGTGGAGAAAGGGCGAGCTAATTGGCTGCGGCGCCTTTGGCCACGTCTACATGGGGATGAATCAAGATTCTGAGGAGCTTCTCACTGTAAAGCAGGTCTACTCTTTTATATCCAGT
Organism: Dendrobium huoshanense; assembly: GCA_016618105.1. NCBI lineage: Eukaryota > Viridiplantae > Streptophyta > Magnoliopsida > Asparagales > Orchidaceae > Dendrobium > Dendrobium huoshanense. The sequence goes on from CM028342.1 coordinate 39,895,178, forward strand.
GCTTATTTTAATTTTGATAGAGATTGATTTCTACGGCTAAGGTAACAACTACTTCATTTTCGATTTTGCAGGTTTTGCTTTGGACTAGCAATGCCTCCAAGGAGAAGGTCCAAGTTAAATTCTTTCCTTCCTTTTTCTTCAAAAATGAAATAACCCTGGTGTTGGTCTTTCCTGAACTGCCTTTCAGCTCATCTTCCGCCTTAACATCTTTACTTATGTTTGCAAGCTCATATAAGGGAATTTGAAGAAGAGGTGAAGCTTCTCAAGAACCTATCACATCTGAATATTGTCGAAAGTTCTCTCCTTCTTATCTTTGTTTTGATTTAATTGGTCCTTTTCCCTGGACTTAAAGTCAAAATTACATCTCTTATTTGATGTATTTCCATTCGAGAGATATTTGGGAACTAGGAGGGAAGAAGATACCTTAAATATATTATTAGAGTTTGTAGCGGGCGGTTCTATTTCATCACTGCTGGGAAAATTTGGGTCATTCCCTGAAGCTGTATGAGCCATAGTTGCATGTTTGATTCTCATAACTGATAAGTGATAACTAATTGCTAATCCTGTTAGGGACCTCTTATGTTTTAAGCAGGTTATAAAAATGTATATCAAGCAGCTATTGCATGGACTGGAATATCATCATAAATGAAATTATTCACAGAGATATAAATGTCTATTTACATGGTCTTCTTTTATATCTTTAATTTCATTTTACATGTTTAAATAATGAAGTTTTTTCCCAAATCCAGGGTGCAAATATTCTTGTTGATAATAAAGGATGCATCAAACTTGCAGATTTTGGCGCATCTAAACAAGTGGCCAAGCTGGTAAAATAATGCTAGAGAAACCTCTGGCCTCCTCCATCTTTCTATGGATTTATATTCATTTGTTTTGTTTCTCCTTTTTAAATCTAATGCTTAAATATGATTTTACAATGCTATAGCAAGATTTGGAAGCTTGTCTTGATATTGATTTAGTTAAATAATTACTTTTAAGCAACTTCTATATCATATAGGTTAACGATTTCATATTCTGGTCTAGTGATATAGATTGTAATTTTTTTTTGGGGGAAATATAACTAGTAATTAGTGCTCTTGGCCATTGCTATTTGACATTTGTTAATAGAACCATTGAAGGGGTATTTATTC